>CAUYQG010026048.1:0-16118 GCA_963574415.1 Tarsius wallacei
GCCTGGCTAATTTTTTTGACTTATTGTAGAGATGAGGTCTCGCCAAGTTGCCCAGGCGGGTCTCAAACCCGCGGGCTCAGGCAATCCACTCACCTCAGCCTCCCCAAGCGAGGGATTACAGGCTGAGCCACCGAGCCCGGCCCATGTTTTTGTTATTGTGAATAGTGCTACAGTAAAAATGTGTGTGCAGGTATCTTTCGTGTAGAGTGACTTGAGTTCCTCTGGATATATTCACAATAGGGGGATTACTGGGTCATATGGAAGGTCAATTTCTAGTTCTTTCAGAAACAGAAAACAGTGTGTTTCTTTTTCTTTCTATTCTTTTTCTTTTTTTGAGTTGGAGTCTCACTCCATCGCCCAGGCTGGAGTGCAGTGGCATACTCACGGCCACCCCAGCGTTGACCTGCTGGGCTCTGGCAATCCTTCCTCCTCAGCCTTCCAAGTAGCTGGAACTACTGGTGCGCACTACCATGCCTGGCTAATTTTTTATTTATTGTAGAGACACGGTCTCGCCAAGTTGCCTGGGCTGGTCTCAAACCCATGGGCTCAGGCAATCCTCTCGCCTCGGCCTCCCAAAGTGCTGGGATTATAGGCTAAGCCACCGAGCCCAACCAAATATTTTTAAAAACTGGATTCAAGAAGCAAAAAACCTGAATAGACCAATGATTATTGAAAAAAGTGATTAATTAGTTGACATTAGAAAGCTGCCTTCACAGATGGTTTTAGTAGTATTGAGATATACAAAATAAAGGTTGATTTAAAAGATGCTAGAGGAAAAAATATGCAAAGAACTGTTGAGGTAGGATGATAGGGGAGGTAGGATCAAGATCGAGCTAAGATATAAAACATCAAAATTTAAGAAAAGCAGAGTTAAGTGTTTACAGAAAAGAGGGAAAGTGAGGGATACTGAGGGTACCCTCTGAGGAGGCAGAGTCATGAGCTCTCTTTCATTTCTCTTGTGCTAGAGATCCTTGATTATTCAAGGGCACATTTTTTTACTCTGGCCTAGGGGAAATGCTTGTGACTTTCTACTTTAGTTGGTCTAGGGAGACAGACTGTTAACATTTCACAGTCGTTTCCACTGTACTTTAGTCAGGATTCTCTCCTGAAGTCTGCAGACCTAGAAATAAAATTCAAAGGGCATCACATATCCCAAGAAGGAAAGAATAGCAAAGTTAATAATTGGTGGTGGTGGGAAAGTTTTCAGAAAATGTTGTACTTTTCTCACATCGTATGACAGACTAGATTCCAGATAAATAACTAAAATGTTTAAGTAAGACAAGAAATATCATATTTAACTGATTTCTGAATGGATGGTGATAAATTGGACTTTAAATGTTAAAATTTCACAAGGACTAAAGAGAAGTTGTGGCACAGTTGTAAACTTTTTTTTTTTAAGTAGATAAGACAGGTTGTAGATGTCCTTAATTTATGCAGAGACTTTAGTAACCAGCTACAGAAACACCCCAATGGAAATAAAAGGCAAAGGACACAAGCAATTTATAATTGTCCAGTACATCTGAAAAAATAGTAAGCTCTATTATTAAAAGAAATGCACAATTAAGGGATAAAAAGATATTTTAAAATCAGTCCCAATTGGTAACAGATTTTGAGGTATGATAATATTCTTGGTTGACAGAACCAGTTACATAATTTGCAGAATCTAGTGCGAAGTGAAAATGTAGGGCTCCTTGTTTAAAACATTTATGAAAAATTTTAAGACAGTAACAGTGAAGCATTAAACAAGTTTGGGTTCTTTCTGAGAATGAGGCCCTGTGTAACTGCACTGGTCTCAAGCCCATGAAGCTGGCCCTGTTGGTTTGCAAGGTGAACTGTGAGATATGTAATCTTATATATTGAGACTGAAAAGAAAATTGGTGGGAGCCTTTGGGAGGAAAATTTGGCTGATTGTGTCCAGAACTTTTAAAAAGTGTATACATGTTGTCTAGATAATTCCACTTGGATTAGTGTATACTTGAGGAAAATATCAGAGGTGTGAATACATGCTTGGGTTCAGTGATATTCATTGATTATGATTTACAGTAATGGGAAGACAAAGAAAGATGCCTTCAAAGGGAAAAACTGTTAAATAATAAAAATAATAAACATAAGTTTTAGTGGGGAGGATAAAAGAAAAAAGTTTCCCCAAGTGGCATCTTTTTTATGGTTTCTTAGAAGGAATGTAGCTTTTATAGAAGAAAGCATTAAAAAATTTTTCTGATTATAAAAGAAATGAAGACTCATTGTAGAACATTTTGAAATTAGAAAATTGTTTTGAGGGAGAAAATATAAAAATCACCTGTAAAAATCACTTATAAACTTACTGCTTATAGATAGCCCAGTACAGTATTTTGGTTTACTTTCCAGTATTTTGATTTACTTTCTGTGCTTTATATCAGCGGTCCCCAACTTTTTGGCATCAGGGACCAGTTTTGCGGAAGACAATTTTTCCATGGACTAAGGGGAAGGAGGTAGGATGGTTTCAGGATGATTCAAATGCATAATGTTTATTGTGCTGTTTGTTTTTATTATTATGTTGTAATATATCATGAAATAATTATACAACTCACCATTAAAACAAAAAAAGACACAGAAGTGGTAAATAAAATAATGGCTAGGCCACATATGGACTAAAACAAGTGTTAGATTCTGACTTAAAGCCTACCACCAGATGCAACTGTACAATTGAAGTACATCAACTCACTTGCCACTCACTGATAGGGTTTTGATATATTTGTAAGAAACTGATTTATTATGATCTCCGTGCAGTCAAACTTCAACTGCTAATGTTAATCTGTATATGGAGCCACTCCCCAACACTAGCATCACTGCCTCAGCTCCACCTCAGATCATGAGGCATTAGATTCTCATAAGGAGTGTGCAACCTAGATCCCTCACATGTGCAGTTCACAATAGGGTTCGCACTCCTATGAGAATCTATTGCCACTGCTGATCTGACAGGAGGCAGAGCTCAGGTGGTAATGCAAGCAGTGGGGAGCATCTGTGAATACAGGTGAAGCTTTGCTTGCTTGTCTGCTGCTCACCTCCTGCTGTGTGGCCTGGTTCCTAACAGGCCACGAACTGGTACTGGACTGGTACTGGTCCATGGCCTGGGAGTTGGGAACCCCTGCTTTATATGGTTAGGCATATAGTATGTACAAGTTTATTTCCTGTTTTTTTTTTTCACTTAATAATATGACCTAGATGTTTCCCTACAACTATAATACAGCTAAAAATATTTAGTAAAGCATACACACAGAAAAGGGCACAAACCACAAATGTGTAGTTCATTTTTCATAAAGTTAACACACTGTATCCATGTCATGAGCTGCCAGATTAAGAAATAGGACATTGCCAGCTTTTAAGACGCCCCCTCATGTTGCTGGTTCCAGTCACTACCACCCTTCCCCCAGCAGTAACCACTATTATGATTTCTAACACCTTAGATTAATTTAACCTGTTTTTTACATTTATATAAATGGAATCACATAATGCAGACTTTTTTTTGAGCCTGGTTTCTTTTACTTAACATCAATATACATCCATATTCTTATTTCTGTTTAGAATTCCAGTATATGAATAATAGCATTCTACTGTGGCTCTGTATTCTCACCAACACTTAGTACTGTCTGATTTTTTCATTTGGACGTTCTGGAGAATGTGTAGTCATATCCCATGGTGGTTTTGATTCACGTGTCTCTGATCACTAATGAAGTTGAGACCTGTTTTATGTTTATTGACCATTTAGCTATCTTCTTTTGTGGAATACCTGTTCAGATCTTTTAAGCTTTTGCTCTTGGTTTGTCTGCCTTTTTCTTACTAATGTGGATGAGGTGTTTATGCTTTTTGTACAGTCATGTGCCACATAAAATTTGGTCAATGATAGACTGCATATATGATTGTGGACCCGTAAGGTATAATGAAGCCTAGTCAGATTACAGCTGTGGAACAACTCACTATCTTTTCCATGTTTAGATATGTTTTGATATGCAAATACTTAACATTGTGTTATAGTTGCCTACAGTATTCAGTACAGAAACAAACTGGGTTTGTAGCCTAGGAGCAGTAGGTTATACCATATAGCTTAGGTGTGTAGTAGGCTGTACATCTAAGTTTATGTAAGTACATTCTGTGATATTCACAAAATGACAAAATTTCCTAACAATAAATTTCTTGGAATGTATTCCCTGATGTTAAGTGATGCATGACTGTATATGAATCCAGTCCTTTATAGAATATATATGTATTCTCATTATCTTTCTTGTTCTGTATAATACACAACTGTTTTAACTCATTAATTTTTTAAAAATGGAAATACTTTCTACTGTGGTTCATCAAATTAATTTGGTTCATGCTGTTTGGAGTTCAAGTTGTCTTTCCCTTCAGTGCTATTTCACACATTCTTCTGTGCCTTTGGATTTTTCAGACCTGGGAATGGGGTGGAGGCAGCATTTGTGTCTGTATATGTACAGATCTTTATGAATGTGTGTTTAGGCATTTGTGTGAAATGCTTCATATCATCCTCTGCAGGCCATTTGTAGATCTCTCTATGTAATTTCTGCAGGTCCTGAGATTTCTGTATTTTTTCATCTGACATAACTCTGTTCACCATCTTCCACAACAGTGTGTTCCAGAGCAGTCTGCTTTTGAGAGTACCTCTGTCCTGTAAAGGACCAAGCTGTAAAGATGGTGCATATCACAGATGTTTGGGATATCTTGAGGAATCCTCATGTCTTTCGTGTACGTAGTCAAGAAGAGAATCCAGAAACCATCCCCTTAAGAAATTCAGGGGCTCTGGAAGTTTCTCACCAGAAGTTAAGGCATTTTCAGTACCTGTCAGTGATTGGACCTCACCAAGCTGTCAACCAAATCCAGGAGCTCTGCCTGCAATGGCTGCAACCGGAGACCCACACCAAGGAACAGATAATAGAGCAACTGGTGCTGGAGCAGTATCTGAGTACCCTACCAGAGGCAATTCAGACATGGGTGAGGTCAAAACAGCCCAAGAATGGCAAAGAGGCAGGAACCCTTGTGGCAGACGTGATTCAGGCATGTGGGAAGAAAGGTGAGAGAGGAAGGAAGTCATTTCTGTTTCTTGAATGTCTTCTGTATGGCTGGCTCATAGTAGAAGCTAAATAAATATTAGTTGACTGAATGAATGAACGAATGAATGAATTTTACATATCCAGTTTAGTCTGTCTAATCTCACGTAGGAGATGACAGAAATTTGGGGTATTGATAAGTCTTTTAATAGTTATTTCTCTGAGAGTACCAGTCTTGTCCCCCCTCCTCCTACATTTCTTATCTAGACTAAATTTAGTATCAACACCAAACAACATACAGGTCCAAATACTACAAAATAAATCTCCTGGAATTGCTCATAACCTTAAGTGCAAATCTGGGGAAAATTGGTCTTCATGTTGTTTAGTCTTTCTATTCAAGAACAAGAATGTTTTGTTAAATGAATGGCTCAATTTTAGTTGCAAGAGGGCATTACATATGGGAGCTACAAGACCTGGAAGTGCAACCTTTGCCAAAATTTGCCTGGTCTTTTAGAAACTCAGGTTATTAGATTGAAGCTAAAGAGGTCATTTTGAGAATAAGTGAAGAAAGTCATTCAGTCCTCATAGGGTCCTTTGAATAAAAATAGTACTCACTAAAAAAAGTATCATATAGATATACACACTCAGCAGATATATGAACGAAGGGCAAGGAAACAGCACAAACCCAAGACCATGGTTATTTCTGGAGGGAAGGCTGCAGTATAGACAGGGAAGAAGCACAAATGTAGATGTCAGTCATTGTGAATGTTCCAGTTTGGGGGATGGAATTTGCAGGCCTTAATAGTACTTAAAAATATAAATGATTGAATTTAAACATAAGGGCTATGTACGGCTCAATACTGATGGCATATCGTGAACTGAGGATTATGATTAATACAGTTCTGTGCACCTACATTTCTTAAAAGAATTCTTAGTCCATGGTTTATTTATACCACATTTTCTGTATTTAGTCAAACATTGATGGACATTTAAGTTGATTCCTTGATTTTGCTGTAGTGAATAGTGCTGTGATAAACATACGAGTGCATGTGTCTTTTTGATGAAATGATTTCTTTTCCTTTGGGTAGATATCCAGTAGTGGGATTACTGGAACAAATGGTAGTTTTGTACATGTACTCTCTGAATCTAAAATGAGATAACAAAAACAAAACTACCATTATCTAATTGGATGATAAGGCTAAGATTTTGTAACAATTCTATAAAAACAAAGTGGAAATCAAGAACTACTGTAAAGCATTGTGTATAGAACAACCACTTTGGTTCACATTAAAAAGTGTTCTTTGAATTCATAGGCTGGGTATTAATACATCTTTAAAAGAGAAGAAAATAAAAAATCATAGAAGACCAAAAGATTATTTATTTACTTATTTTGCATTGAGTCTCACTGTCTCCCAGACTGGAAAGTGCAGTGGCATGATCAAGGCTCACTACAGCCTTGACCTCCTGGGCTAACGTTATCCTCCTACCTCAGCCTCCCAAGTAGTTAGAACTATAGGCACACATCACCATGCCCAGTTAATTTTTTGATGTTTTATAGAGACAAAATTTTACTATATTGCCCAGGCTGGTCTCAAACTCCTGAGCTCAAGTGATCCTCTTGCCTCAGTCTCCCAGAGTGCTGAGATTATAGGTGTATGCTGCCGTGCCTGGCTAGAATTTTAAAAATACTAATAATAGTGAACATGTTGAGCACTTACAATGTATTATTGTAGATATTCTTCCATATTCATTCATTTACTTCTATTGACAGCTCTGTGAAGTATAATCTTCATTTTGTAGACCAGGAGACAGAGACATAAAGAGGTTAATTAACTTGCCCATGGTTCCACAATTTCTTTTCTTTTTTTTTGAGTTGGAGTCTCACTCTGTTGCCCAGGCTGGAGTGCAGTGGCCTGCTCACAGCCACTGCAGCCTTGACCTGCTGGGCTCCAGCGATCCTTCTGCCTCAGCCTTCCAAGTAGCTGGAACTACAGGCGTGTGCTACCATGGCTGGCTTATTTTTTGATTTATAGTAGAGATGAGGTCTCACCAAGTTGTCCAGGCTGGACTTGAACCCCCAGGCTCAGGCAGTCCTCTCGCCTTGGCCTCCCAAAGCGCTGGGATTACAGGCTGAGCCTCCGCACCCGGCCGATTCCACAATTTCTCAGTGGCAGTCAGGATTCAGACTCAGGCTGCCAGTTCCAGCACCTGTACTCTTAATCATGGTGTTACCTGTTTAGGTGGACATAGTATAGTCCCAGAGGTTAAAAACTTGGCTATTGGTGGAGCTGGAGCTCAGGGAAAACGAAAGAGAGCTCTCCTTAGGGTGGAGGAAAGAAAGAACAAATTAATGAGAAGAGCACTCAGAAAAGAAGCTATAGGCAAGGAAGGCCTTCAAGGTTCAGGCTCCTGAAATGAAGGGGTTGGTTGTCTTCTAGATAAATGAGTAAAAAAGATGTAGAAAAGGCTCAATTATAATAGCTGCCACTCATAAAAAATACTTTGTGCCTTACATGTATAATATTTAGTCCTCACAAGAGGCCTTAGAGATACAGTAGTTTTCCCTTATACAAGGAGGATACATTTCAAGACCCCCAGTGGATTTTTCAACTGTGGGTAGTACTGTACCTTATGTATGCTATGTTTTTTCCTCCAAATATCTACCTATCTTAAAGTTTAATTTATAAATTAATCACAGCAAGATATTAACAACTAATAATAGAACAATATGTCAGTGTCACTATTCTTGTGCTTTGGGACCATTATTAAGCAAGAGAAGGGTTACTTGAGCACAAGCAACAGTTAATCTGATAACTGAGACAGCTGCTATGTGATTAATGGGTGGGTAGCATATACAGCATGGACACGCTAGACAAAGGGATGATTCATGTCCCCAGTGGGACAGAGCAGATCAGTGTGAGATTTCATCACGCTACTCAGAATGGTGTATAATTTAAAACATGAATTGGTTGTTTCTGAAATTTTTCATTAACTACTGTTGAACCTCAATTGACTATAGGTAACTGAAAGTGCAGAGAGCAAAACCTTGGATGATGAGGGGCCACTGTATAGGTATTATTGTTATTTCTGTTTTACGGTTGGGAAATTGAGGCTCCCAGCTGATCTTGAGGCTGGACACCACTGATGTAGAGGGAACTTTCACTTTTTTTTGAAAGCAGGATTTATTGAGAGGACAGAAAATCTCTCACAGTGGGAGGGGACCTGAGGGGGTAGCCTGGGAACTTTCACTTTATTTGAAAGGCAACTGGGAGCTATTGAAGGGTTTAGAGCTAGGAAATAACCAGAGTTCTTGTTTGGAACTTGGCATATTGAGTTGAGAAATTATTTCTATGGTATCTCTCTAACTATCAGAAGTCCAGGACTGCTGTTACCTACCATAACAGGACAGGTTAGCATGAGTGTGGCAGGCCACTGTGTCTGTGGGTATGGCCAGATTGGACTCAATTCCATGACTATTCCTTTCTCCTCTCTAGGTTTCCCTGTGTGGTACTCTGCCCTTGCAGAAAAGAGGAACACCACAAAGATTTTGGGCAATCTACCATCTGCTGGGCCCCAGGTGAGTCAGGTGTTCTTTTGACTTGATTATCAAATATGGAATCTTACCTTCCTGATTTCTAGACTTCCCTATTTAATTAAGTCACATCCTTGTTTCCATTACGTCTTTATATAAATACCACCTTATTTACCTGGCTACACTATCTTAAATTTATTTTGACTCTTTTTATCCCATTCCCTCTTTACTTTTCTCTGTTGTACTTATCACTATCCTATATACTATGTTTTCCCTCTTCTCCTAGCCCTTGAATTGTTTGTTTTTTAATATTCTATTTTATTCCAAACAACCCTTATGTGGTTTCCACTATTATTATGCTCCTTTTTACATGTGAGGCAATGGAAGCAGAAAGGTAAAGTAACTTGCTGAAGGTCACACAGCTGTTTAATGGTAGGGTTGGGATGTGAACCCAGGCATTCTGACTTTAGAGTCCATATTCTTAACCACTTAGTTATTATTCCAACTTAGGCTGGCCAGACTTAGCAAATAAAAATACAGAACAACCAATTAAATTTGAATTTCAGATAAACTGAATAAATTTTTAGCATAAGTATATCCCATGCAATATTTGGGATATTCTGTTATGCTAAAAATTATTTATCTGAAATTCAAAATTTTTAATGGTGATTATACTGTGTGTGTATTTAGAATTTAAATATACAGACACATAAGGAAATTTGATCTTCACAAAACCCTATAATACAAGAAGTATGGTGACCATTTATAGATTAAGATCCAGATCAGAGATTTTACTTGCCTTGACCTAGGTCACAAAGTAATTAAATGACAGTATAACACTTGAGCCTGGGTCTACAAATTGCTAGTCCAATGCTTTTCCCACCCAACACACTACTATCCCATGAATTTGGCAAGGATTTCCAAAACTCAACTCCTTAAAACTTACTGAAATTCAAATTTAACTGGGATTGAATATCTGGCCATTCTAATCCAACTAAATTTTTAGATTTGGGAATTTGAGAGACTAGGATTCATTGGGAAGGATGAGCAGGCTAGAATAACCCCAATTTTTTAAAAATGAAAGATAATATGTCCTATCATGGATTTTTTCCAAAATAGTAAATAGTATTTTAATGAAATTGCCAAACATAAATCTTCTTTCACTTTATACAAGATTGTACAAATGAGACCAGCAGTGTCATCATTTGTTAGTTTATTCACCAGTGTTTACTGACTGTTTACTTGTTAGGCCCTGTCTGAGGAAGAAAAGAATGTGCAAGTCACAGAGCAATTGAAAAGGGACTCTTCCTTGAAAGTCATGTTCTAGATCACACATTCTCAATGAAAGTGATATTGCCACAAAGGGGGCAAAAATTGGATTTGAGGTGTAAAAACATCTTATTTTTATGTGTAAAGCACAGATATAGAGTACATAAAACAATAACACAGTCTATCTGCAATATTAAAATTTTGTGGAGATATACTATATGATCCATTTTTGGGAAATGTTCAGAACAGGCAAATCTGTACAGACAGAAAGTATATTAGTGGTTGACTAGGGCTGGGAGGAATGTTGAAGGAAAATGGAGAGTGACTGCTAGAGGGTACAGGGTTTCTTTTGGGGGTGATGAAAATGTTCTGAAATTGGGTTAGTGGTTGCACAACAGCAAATATGCTAGAAAACCATCAAATTGTGTACTTTAAATTGGTGAATTGTATAGTTTTTGAATTACATCTCAGTAAATGTTATTAAAGAAGCAGGATATACATACAGCATTTGTGGCCCAACCCCTACCAACTGAATCCAAACCTGCATTCTAGAGGATCCCTAGGTGATTTCTGTGCATGTTAAAATTTAAGAAACATCTAATAAGTGTCCATATGAATCAATGCTAAGTTATAATTGTTCCAAAATATATCCATGACAAGATTTGGAAGGTACTTGGCAAAAATGAAAATAATTTTATCCATGCAAAGTTTGGGGCCTGTGATAGGTCGTCAACACATGGCCGTTCTTGTAGGTTATGATACTGTTACGAGGTTTTCTGGTTTTTTGTTTAAAAAATGTTCTCCTTAACATTCTTGTGGAGTTACATTTTAGAAATCTAAAATGCAGTAATGAAATTAATATGCTGTGCTTTTTTAGAGTAAAAAAAATTGTATGGAGAGTTGTGATTAGGAAAAATGGTTTATAATGGCTACTTGAGGTGAGGGAAGCAGGGTGGAATAAGGAAAAAAGATTGAGAAGCAGCCAGGCTCGGTGGCTCAGCCTGTAATCCCGCGCCTTGGGAGGCTGAGGTGAGCGGATTGCCTGAGCCCACGGGTTCGAGACCCGCCTGGGCAACTTGGTGAGACCTCATCTCTACAATAAATCAAAAAATTAGCCGGGCGTGGTAGCACGCGCCTGTAATTCCAGCTACTCGGAAGGCTGAGGTGGAAGGATCGCTGGAGCCCAGCAGGTCGAGGCTACGGTGGCCAGGAGCGGCCACTGCACTCCAGTCTGAGCGACAGAGTGAGACTCCAACTCAAAAAAAAAAAAAAAAAAGATTGAGAAGCACTGTTCTGGAATATTTGCTCCTGGGGGTAGCCTTCTGTCTTTATCTTGTCTGTGTCAGGGATCCCAGGTGTAGATGCCCCCAGGGACTGCTGAGGTAATATAAACAAGGAATTGGTCTGGGTGGATATGACAAATGGGGGAGTGCCTGCCCCATAATAAAGCTGTGACTCAGCTTCTGCTGATGGTGGTATGTGAGAATGTGGGCCCAGGCCCTCAGATCTTTATTTATTTTTATTTTAGAATAATGGAGTACATGTGAGGATTTGAAGGTGAGCTTTGGGCTTCTGATGATCCCTCCTTCTGCCAGTAGTGGACATGGTACCCCATGAGTAGTTTTGTATCCCTTATTCCTCCTCCCTCCTTTAGCAGCCCCCAGTGTCTGTTATTCCCATCCCTGTGCCCGTGTGCTAAATGTTTAGTGCCCACTTATGAATGAGAACATGCAGTATTCAGTGTTTTGCTTCTGTTATAATTCACGAAGAATGATAATCTTTAGCTTTATCCATGTGACTGCACAAGACATGATTTTGTTCTTTATGGCTGTGTAGTATTCCATAGTGTTTATGTACCACATTTTTCTTTATCCAGTCTGCCTTTGATGGGCATCTGGGTGGGTTCCACGTTTCTGCTATTGTGAATAGTGCTACAATAAACACACGTGTCTTTTTGGTAAAGCAATTTGTGTTCCTTTGGGTATATTTCCAGAAGTGGAAACAGGTCCCCAGATCTTCTGAATTTTTAAAAGAGAAGGCAGGCCAGACATGGTGGCTCACACCTCTCATCCCAGCACTTTGGGAGACCGAGGCAAGAGGATTGCTTGGGCCCAGGAGTTCAAGACCAGCCTGGGCAACATAGTGAGACCTAGTCTCTACAAAAAATAATAATAATAAAAAAAGCTGGGTGCAATCCATTTTTGTGAAATATTCAGACTAGGCAAATCTATGGAGACAGAAAGTATATTAGTGGTTGTCTAGGGCTTGGAGGGGGGCATGTTGGAGGACATTGGAGAATGACTGCTAGAGGATACAGAGGTTCTTTTGAGGGTGAAGAAAATGTTCTGAAAGTGGGGTGATGGTCGTGTGTGCCTGCAGTGCCAGCTACTCGGGAGACAGAGATGGGAAGATTGCTTGAGCCTAGAAATTTGCAGCTGCAGTGAACCATGATCGTGCCACTGAACTCCAGCCTGGGCGACAGAGTGAAACCCTGACTCAAAAATAAAGAAAAAGAAAATAAATGCCAAAAATACAGTTCATAATATGAAACCTCCTAATTTTTTTTTTTTGGTGTTGGCAGCTAATATGAATTTTTAAAAGGAATGAAAAACCCATTTGAGCCAAAGTTAGACCTCTCTGTAGGAGTTGGGTAGCCAGTACATGAACACTAATCTAATTCCATGTTCACTGATCACCATAATAAATTTTAGAAAGTTTCCATTACAACACAGCAGATGTGTCTTAATGAAATAGGTATCATAGTCTTATGGTATTTACCTTTTAAATTCAACCTTAAATTACCAATATTGTTTTATGTAACTGTAATTAGTTAGTTTGTATAGTTGGAATATTGTTATTATTCCATTGTATGACTATACTGTATTTCTCTCTCTCTCTCTCTCTCTTTTTTGTCAGAGTTTCATTCTATTGCCCAGGTTGGAGTGCAGCAGCATGATCATGGCTACTGCAGCCTCCACCTGCTGGGCTCAGGTGATCCTTCAGCCTCAGCCTCCCGAGTAGCTGGGACTACAGGCATGTACCACCACACCTGCTAATTTTCTTTTTTGACTAATTATAGAAGCAAGGTCTCACCATGTTGTCCAGGCTGGTCTTGAACTCCTGGACTCAGGCAATCCTCTTGCTCTGGTCTCCCAAAGTGCTGGGATTACAGGCATGATCCACTACACCCGGCCCTCTTCTTCTTTTTATTTAGAGAAATTTCTGGGGTACAAGTGTAATTATGTTACATATATAGGTTGCATATTGGTAAAGTCTGGTGCTTTTATAATATTCATCACTGAAATGATATACATTGTATATATTAAGTAATTTCTCATCATTCACCCTCTTTTACTGTTAATAGATGTTTGGGTTGTTTCTGGGTTATTTCCCAGGTTTTGGGTGTTACAAACAGTGCTATTATAAACATGCCCAGACATGTCTCCAAGTACATATGAACAAATATACCTCGGAATAGAATTTCTGGGTCCAAAGTGGTTTGCTGGCTGACATTTTTCTCAGCATCTCCTGTGAATCTATGTTCTATTAATATATACCACTTGGCTGGACTCAGTAGCTCAGCCTGTAATCCCAGTGCTTTGGCAGGCCGAGGCGAGTGGATTGCCTGAGAACACAGGTTTGAGACCAGCCCAGGCAACTTGGCGAGACCTCATCTCTACAATAAATAAAAAATTATCCCGGTGTGGTAGCGCACGCCTGTAGTTCCAGTTACTTGGAAGGCTTAGGCGGAAGGATCGCTGGAGCCCAGCAGGTCGACGCTGGGCTGGCCGTGAGTGTGCCACTGCACTCCAGCCTGGGCTATGGAGTGAGAATCCAACTTAAAAAAAAAATACACATACACACACACACACATATGTATATATATACTACTTGATATTGACAGACTTTTTAATTTTTATTATTTGAGTGGGTATAAACTGTTGAAATTGTCATTTCAATTTACATTTTCCTATTTATTAATAAGATTGAATATCTTTTCACAATTATCAGCTCTTTGAGTTTTACATATAAGGCACTGAGATTTAACCTACCCAAACTCACAAAGTTTATAAGAACCAGAGCAAGAACTTAAATCCAACTCTCTGATTCCTGAGACTGAGGTATACTGCTGAGATTTTAAGTATTTTCATTCTTGTTTTCTTTTTTTATAAAGTGGCTTAAATGCATCTTTGTCCCCAACCCAAATCTGTAGTAACTTGTACAGGACTGTCTCAGAAATGTCCCCACTTGCCTCAGACTACAAGACTAAGAAAGGTGCAATACTAGATGCCCGTGGCTCTGGATTAGAACACTTGTCAACTTTGTGCTGGTCTGAGTGGCTTCTTCATGTTCAGTATTCTCTGACCAGGCTCCTTCTCCTCCCTCGGGGATGCTTTTTGGACATTGATAATTTAGGAGCATTTTTTGGTGTTTTAGGAGTTGGTGGCCTTTGAGGATGTGGTTGTGGACTTCAGCCCAGAGGAATTAAGCTATCTTAGTGCTGCTCAGAGGAGCCTTTACTGGGAGGTGATGCTGGAGAATTACCAGAACCTGGTCTCTGTAGGTAAGTATGCCTTCCCCACAGGACCCTGTTTTTGCCCACTAGGGCAGTGGTTCTCAACTCTTTTGTGTCCTTGTATCAGTAATTGTGTTTCACCATGCCAGAGAGTCTCAACTCAGGTCAGAGGCAATATTTTAATATCAAACTCACTTATTATGTTAATTATATAATAGCTAAGATTTATTGAGCACCTCATGTGTGTCAGGCACTGGTGTAAGTGCTTTACATGTTTTAACTCCTATAAGCCTCACACTAGTCCTGTGAGGGGAAGGTATACTTCCTATTGTTATCATTACTATTGACATTTTAAACATGAGGCAACTCAATCATGGATGGTATAAATTACTTGTCTAAAGCTGGGCTTTGACCTCAAGAGGTCCGACTCCAGTATCTGCTACCATAAACTCTGATGTGCTACCTGACAGGGGTTTTGCTTCATCAGATATCAGTACAATAGAAGGCTGGGAATTATGTCTTTTGGATGAATTAAGGAATTGCAAAAATTCTAGGAGCTCCAAAGGTTTCTACTGGTCTTGAGGTTTAAGAGTCAGTGACTGCCAGTCTCTCTTCCCATCCAGAGGGAGAATTGCTTATCTCTTCTCACAAGCAAAAAATTTTTGTTGCCAGTGCCAGGATCTTCTTTCAATGGCTTTTTTGGGGGGTGAGTTCTTCTGAAAAACAAAATAAAAACCAAACACTCTTCTGCTGGCAGTAACCTGGTGCTCTTATCCTTGTGAAGTCAGAGACCTAGCAGGGAGATGGATGCATCTTACCTCAGACCTGGCACAAGGGTGTGCACTTTTAACTGTGGTTTTTATTGGCCAACATGAAATTCCTTTTTCAACTTTTTTTTTTTTGAGTTGGATTACTCCATCGCCCATGCTGGAGTGCAGTAGGACACTCCTAGCCACCGCAAACTCCACCTGCTGGGCTCAGGCAATCTTTCTGCCTCAGCCTTCCAAGTAGCCAGAACTACAGGTGTGAGCTACTACACCCAGCTAATTTTTTTTTTAATTGTAGAGATGAGTTCTTGCCAAGTTGTCTGGGCTGGTCTTGAACCTTCGGACTCTGGTAATCCACTTGCCAGCCTCCCAAAGTGCTGGGATTACAGGCTGAGCCACCAAACCTAGTCCTTTTCAAACATATTTTATACCCTTCTTTAGATTACCACATTTTGTGGCTTAAAATAGAGGAAAGGGTATCAAGAGAGGATATCTTTTTAGCCCTTCTGCTGTGAGCCCTTGGCTTCTTGTAACACTGAAGGTTTTGGGCTAATAGAGATCTTATATATCACCCAGGACATTGTCTTGCCAAGTGTGGAATGAGTACAGTAGGTTAAATAGAAGATTATTTTAGGCAGTACACGGGAGCATGAAATAATCTTTCAATAAGTTTTCTATTTTTTTTTTTTTTTTTTTTGAGTTGGAGTCTCACTCTGTCGCCCAGACTGGAGTGCAGTGGCCGCTCCCAGCCACTGCAGCCTCAACCCACTGGGCTCCGGCGATCCTTCCGCCTCCGCCTTCCAAGTAGCTGGAACTACAGGCGCGCGCTACCACGCCCGGCTAATTTTTTTATTTATTGTAGAGATGAGGTCTCGCCAAGTTGCCCAGGCAGGTCTCGAACCTGCGGGCTCAGGCAATCCACTCACCTCAGCCTCCCAAAGGCACGGGATTACAGGCTGAGCCACCGAGCCTGGCTTCAATAAGTTTTCAAT
>CAUYQG010026050.1:0-18707 GCA_963574415.1 Tarsius wallacei
GAGACCGCGGGTTCGAGACCCACCTGGGCAACTTGGCGAGACCTCATCTCTACAATAAATAAAAAAAATCAGCCGGGTGTGGTAGCGCGCGCCTGTAATTCCGGCTACTCGGAAGGCTGAGGCGGAAGGATCGCCGGAGTCCAGCAGGTCGAGACTGCGGCACTCCAGTCTGGGTGACAGAGTGAGACTCCAACTCAAAAAAAAAAAAAAAAAAAAAAGGAACACCAGAAAGCCAAATCAGACCCAGAAAGACTTCAAGTATTGCACTTAACAGACACAGAATACAAAAGAATTACATATTTTTAAAGTTATCAAATAGATCTTAAAGTTAATAAAAAAGAACTTTTATAGATTAAAATATATGAAAAATAATTTCATTATTTGGTTTAATAGCTAAATAATTAATAAAGTAGAAGAGATCTGAATAGAGGATGTAACACAGAGGCAAAGAGAAAATATGAAAGTAGTTGAAGGATATGAAGAATGGAGTGATAAAGTTGAATGTATCTAATATGATTTTCAGAAAGAAATGGAAAAAAAGGAGGAGAGACAACATTTGAAGATTTGGTGGCTGAGAATATTCTAAAATTATTGAAAGACACCAATCCACAGATCCAAGAACCAGCCAGGATAAACTAAAGAGAAACCTATATTTAACACACTTTACTGACACTGAAGAAGAGCAAAGACAGTGGTTTTAAAAGCAATTTTGCTTCTCAATAACAAATATGGAAGTCAACATGCTATGGAATTATATCTTCCATATTCTTAAAGAAGAGATTAATCTAAATTTGTTGACAAACCCTCTTCTTAAGTTACATTTCTTTTTTTAAAGAGCATAATATAAAGGTATTTTCAAACAATCGAACAGAAATGCTGCCACCAGCAGATGCAATTTAAAAGATACAATTCAGGCAGAATGGAAGTATTATCAGATGAAAGAGTTCAGCTGTAAAAAGAAATGATTGGGGAAGAAAAACAGTAAATATGTGAGTAAAACCAAACAATTATTGACTATGTAAAGCAATAAAAATTTATGAGGCTTGAAAGTGAGAAAAATCTAGAATACAATACTAGAATATAATTCAGAAAGGGGATGATCAGAGCTAAAGTGTTATAAAATCCTTGTATTGTTTAGAAATGGGTAAAGATGAAAATTAACTTTAAACTTTGATCATTTAAGTATGCGTTATAAATTTTCAGGATAACTCCAATATAATATAACAAAGAATGTAATTTCCAAATTAGGGGAGGGAAAGAAATCAAAAAAGAAAAAAAATCCTATCAATCTAAGAAAAGAAAGAGAAAAACAACAAAAAATTGTAAATTTAAAGTGATAATTATAATGATAAAAATATTAAGAGAAAGCATGTAAATACCACATATTATGTGCCCAGATTGTTCTTGCCATTTTATGTGTATTGACTCATTTCATACTTGTAATAGCACTATGAGGTAAGGTTATTATACCCATTTTAAAAATGAAGAAACTGGGGCACAAACTATAGGCTATGTAACTATCCCAACGTTACATAAGTAGTAAATAATAGAGCTGGTGTTCAAACCTAGGAAATATTTCTCAAAGTCTGTTCTCTTAAAGATTATTTTTATACCATCTCTCACAAAAAGTTAGTAAAAGAAAAATCAAAATATACCATTGGTTACAATAAATACAAAAGGGCTTAATACTCTATTTAAAAGAAAAATATTGCCAGACTGAATTTCTAAAACCTCAGTTATATGCTGTTTACAAAAGACACACAAAAAAATAAGGATAAAAAGTAGAGTAAAAGGATGGAAACATGTTTATCACACAAACGTTAATGAAAAGAAAGTAAATGTAACTGTATTTTAACAGACACAATAGAATATAAAGCAAAAAATATTGCTGGAGCTAGAGGGTAACTCCATAATAATCAAATATTTAATTCACCAAGTAGTTGTAAAAATTATAAATTTATATACACTAATAACATAGCCTCAAAATATATAATGCAAAAATTGAGAGAACTTTACAAAGAAATAGAAAAATCCATCATCACAGTGGAAAATTTGACTGTTTCTCTTAGTACCTGATTGATGAAAGCAACCAAAAAAATCTTTAAGGATATGAAGAATTTGAAAAGTACCATGTTATAAACTGAATTGTGTCTCCCTCAAAATTTCCTAACTCCCAGTACCTTATAATGTGACCATATTTGGAGATAGGGTCTTTAAAAAGGTACTTAAGTTAAAATGAGGTAGAGTGGGCCTGAATCCAATAGTACTGGTGTCCTTATAAGAAGAAGAGATTTGGACACAGAGGAAACACCATGTGAAGTAACAGGAAATGACTAGCTACAAGACAGGATGAGAAGTCTCAGAAGAAACCAACCCAGCTACCTTGATCTCTGACTTCTAATCTTTACAACTGTGAAAGAATAAATTTCTGTCATTTAAACGACTCAATCTGTGGTACTTTGCCAGGGCAGTCCTAGCAAACTAATGCATACAATAAATTAGTTTTACTTAATAGGCATGTATGGAACAATGAACCTAACAAATGCAGAATATGTAGCTTTGAAGCAATGTGGAACATTTATAAAAACTAAGTTATAGGCTGTACAAGTCTCAAGACATTTCAAAATATTGGCATCATACTGTTGTTATCCTCTGATCACAGAGCAATCAACCAAGATACAAACAACAAAAAGGAACCTGGAAAACTCCCACAAGTTAAAAAGTAAGATACACGTAGACCTAACTTACAATCAAAGGAAAAGTCATGTTAGAACTGAAAACATATTTAGAACTCAGATGATAAGAACAATATAAGAATGTATGTGTATATGAAGCTAAAGTGTTCCTTAGAGGAAAGTTTATACTGTAGTCTTAAATTCTTAATATAAGAACAGAAGAAGGGCTGAAAATTAAAGAGTTAAGTACAAAAATTAAGAAGTTAGAAAATGAACAGCAGAATAAATTGAGAAATAAGAAAGAACAGAAATTAAGTAGAACAAATATACAAGAGAATCAACAAAACCAAAAGTTGTATATTTGAAAAGACTGATAACATTATAAAACATCTGGTGAAAATGTTTAAGAGCAAGAGAAAGAGAGAGAGAGAGAGAGAGAGAGAGAGAGAGAGAAAGCAGAAATGACCAATATAAGAAATAAAAAATAGAACAACATTACAGATACTGCAGATATGCGAAAGAAAATAGGAGGAAATTTTGAAAAATGAATTTAAAAAATAAAAAAGAAAGCAAACCTGACTGGTCTAAAAACATTAAATAGATTAAGTCAATAGTTTAAAATTTATACAGTTACACACTAACCCAGGAAGTTCTGCAAAATCCTATAGAAAGAATCCTAATATTACATGAACTTTCCAAGAGAAGTAAAAAGTAAAGGACTACTTCCTAATTTATTTCATGAGGTATAATTTTGATACAAAACAAGTAAGGAAAGTTTGAGAAAGAAAAATTATAGACCACTTTCACTCATTAACATTGTCACAAGCATCTAAAACAAAATATTAGACAATTAATTTCGTCAAATAATAAAATAGTTAATATATCATGACTGCATTGCGTTTAGTTATCTAAGAAAGCCAATTTATGTAATTCATCACATTAACAGATTAAAGGAGAATAATCATGATCATCTCAATTGATTAAAAAAGTATTTGATACAATTTTACACTTATGATAAAATTATGTTCTAACAAAATAGGAATAGAAGATAACTTTCTTAACCTGATCAAAAACCTACAACAAACCTAATAATTATGATGCTACCTTGGAAGCACCTTCTCTTTAACATTTTACTGGTAGTCTCAGCAAACACAGAAAGGCAAAAAAAGAAAAATTGATAAGGAATGGAAAGGAAGACTCAAAACTGTCACTAATCACAGATGATGTAAACAGTTGTGTAGAAACTCTAGAGAATTTACAGATAACTAGAAATAGTAAGAGTTTAGCAAGTTTCTTGGATTCAAAATCAATTCAAAATCTATATACCAAATGTATACACAAAATGTTTCTATATACCAAAAAAGTAGAAAGCTTATATATACATATATAATTTATTGATTGATAGTGACTTTAAAAATAAAGTATTCAAGAACAAATATAATCAAAAATATATAAGATACGTTCTTTAGTGAAAGTTATTGAAAACCTAAATAAATGGAGAGATATCCCATGTCACACATTAGAAGACTAAAATTCTTGAAGATGTCAATTTTACCTAGTTGATCTGTAGATTTACTGAAATTCTAACCAAGACCCAAAATGTTTTACTTAAAGAATTTTTGTCAAAGAACTTGACAATACCATCCTATTATGGTTACTATAGTCTTGTACTATAATTTGAAGTCAGGTAATATGATACCTCCAGATGTATTCTTTTTGTTTGGGATTGCTTAGTATTGCTTTGTATATTCAGGCTTTTTCTGTTGTTATTTCATATGAATTTTAGAATTATCTTTTCTGATTCTGTGAAAAATTACATTGGTATTTTGATAAGAATTGCACTGAACCTATAGATTGCTTTAGGCAGTATGATCATTTTCATAATATTGATTCTTCTAGTCCATGAGCACGGGTTGTTTTTTCATTTGTTTGTGTCATCTGTGATTTCTTTCATCAGTGTTTTGTAGTTCTCTTTGTAGAGACTTTTCATTTTTTTGGTTAAGTATATTCCTAGGTATTTTATTTCATTTTTTGCAGCGATTGTAAATAGGATTGAGTCCTTGATTTGAATCTTAGCCTGGCCATTATTGATGTATAGCAGTGCTACTGATATTTGTGCATTGATTTTGTAACCTGAGACTTTACTGAATTACCAAATCTAGTAGTTTTTTGGTAGAATCATTAGGGTTTTCTAGGTATAAGATTTTATTATTGGCAAATAGAGATAGTATGACCTCCTCTTTTCCAATTTGGATGCCCTTTATTTCTTTCTCTTGCTTGATTATTCTGGCTTGGACTTCCTATAAAAAGAGAAGCACAAACCAATGGAACAAAATAGAGAACCCAGAAAATAAAGCGAAATACCTACAACCAACTTATCTTCAACAAGGCAGACAAAAACATACATTGGGGAAAGGACACCTTATTCAATAAGTAGCACTGGGAAAATTGGATAGTCACATGCAAAAGAATGAAACCGGATCTTATCTCTCACCATATACAAAGATCTACTCAAGATGCATTAAAGACTTGTGTAAGAGCTGAAACCATAAAATTCTAGAAGAAAAAACTTTTCTGGACATTGGCCTAAGCAAATAATTTATGACTAAGATTCCAAAAGCAATGCAACAAAAACAAAAATAAATAAGAGAAACTTAATTAAACGAAAAAACTTCTGCACAGCAAAGTGAATAATCAATAGAGTAAACAGACAACCTGCAGAATGAGAGAAAACATTGCAAACTATACATCCAACAAAGGAGTAATATCCAGAATCTACAAGTCAGAAAAAAAATTAATATACTTAACCAAAGAAGTGAAAGATCTCTACAAGGAGAACTACAAAACACTGATGAAAAAATCATAGATAACATCACAGAAACAAAGAATTGAGTACCACGTCTTCTCACTTGTAAGTGGACCCTGAACATTTACCATAAAACTATAAGAAAGGGATTGGCAGTAGCGGGATACTGACAGGGTGGGGATGAGGAGGCACATAACATCAATAAGGGTACCTGATCTCAAACCAGGCAAAGTGGGGACCAAAGGGAGACCCAAACTTTACCTGTGTGATGTCCACTTGTATACCTAATCCTGAATTTTACCCCACATCTTTAAAAAAAAAAAATATATATATATATATATATATACATAAATTGTAGATGACACAAAAAATTGGAAAAACTCATTGGCTCATGGATTAGAAGAATTAATATTGTGAAAATGATCATACTGCCCAAAGCAATCTATAGTTTCGATAAAATTCTTATCAAAATATCAACGTAATTTTTCACAGAATCTGAAAAAAACAATTTAAAAGTGAGCAAATGTCATGAACAAATGTCATGAAAGAAAGAAAGAAAGAATTTTTCAAAATAAGATATACAAATGGCAAACATTTTTAAAAAGTTCAACGTTTCTAATCATCAGGGAAATGCAAATGAAAACTACAGTGAGATACCACCTTACCCCAGTCAGAATGGCTATTATTAAAAAATAAAAATCAATAAGCAATAGATGTTGACACAGATGTGGTGAAAAGGGAATGCTTATATACTGTTTGTAGGAGTGTAAACTAATACAAAACCTCTATGAAAAACAGTCTGGAGATCTCTCAAAGAACTAAAAGTAGATCTCTATCACTCAATCCAGTAATTCCACTCTTGGGTATCTATCCAAAGAAAAATAAGTCACTAGGTAAAAAGGACACGTGCACTCATATGTTTATTGCAGTACTATTCATGATCACAAAGCTATGGAATCAACCTAAGTGCCCATCAACGAATGAGTGAATAAAGAAAAAACGGTATGTATGTATACACATACACACACACACACACACACACACACACACACACAGTGAAATACTGCTCACACATAAAAAAAGTATGAAATAGTGGTTTTGTATAAAAAAGGATAAAATAGAACTAGGGTAGACCATTATCTTAAGTGATAAAACTTAGAAATGGAAAACCAAACACCATATAATACTCATGTTTAAGTGGGAGCTAAGCAATGGAAACAGAGGAGAGTACAGAGTTGTACAATGGACATCAGAGATTCAGAAAGGGGGAGGATGGGAGTGGGATCAGGTATAAAAAACTACCTATTGGGTACAATGTACACTATTCAGGTGACAGGTACATGAAAAGCCTAGACTTCACCACTATACAATTCATCCATGAAACCAAAAACCACTTGTACTCTTAAAGCTATTGAAATAATAAATAAATAAAATGACTTCTGAGGTTTTTTTTTAAAAGAACTTGACAAGGTTGATTCTAAAATGACATAGATAAGTAAAAACCAAGGATGTGTAACTCTCTCGAAGAATAAGCAAGGAGGATTTGCCTAAACAAATATTAAGAATTGCTATACATGGGTGTGGTATTGCATACAGTTAGACAAAGTGACCAGTGGACTAGAACAGAAAGTTCAGAAATTGTACATCAAAGCCAAGATTAGAAACCAGTGTGCTGAGACAATTTGTTCTCTATCTGGAAAAAAAAGTAAAATTGAAATCCTACATCATGTAAAACTCAACACTTACATCTGAAAAAGCAAAACTATTAATCCAAATAATATATAGAAGAGCACCTTTATATCCTTTAGATAGGAAAGAATTTCTTAATCAAAATACAAAAATTCGGCAAGTGTGGTGGCTCACACCTATAATTCTAGCACTTTGGGAGGCCAATGAAGGAGAAGTGCTTGAGTCCAGGAGTTTAAGGCTAGCTAGGCAACATAGCAAGACCTCATCTTTACAAAAATAAAAATAAGGCTGAGGCAGAAATGTCACCTGAACCCAGGAGGTCGAGGCTACAGTGAACCATGATTGTGCCATTGCACTCCTTCCTGGAAGACAGAGTGAGGCCCTGACTCAAAACAAACAAACAAACAAACAAGATTGAAAGTTTGTCTACATCAAATTAAGCACTTTTGTTCATCAAAAGACACCATAAAGGATGAAATACCAAAACACAACCTGGGAAAATATATTTTAAACAAACCTAATCCATGAAGAATTAACACCCAGGATACAAAAAATATCAATAAGGAAAAAGATGGTATAATTTAAAAATCTGCAAAATATCTGAATGGGCATTTCATAGAAGAAGAAATCAAATGACCAATAAGCATATGAGATGTTCAACCTTAGTAGTAATCAAGGAGATAAAAATTAGAACCACAATGATATACCATTTCCCACCCATCAGATTGGCACACATTTTCAGTTTGGTAATGCCAAATGTTGGCAAGAATGTGAAGCAACAGGAACTCTCAATAACTGTTAGAGGAATGTAAATTAGTGCAACTGTTTTGCAGAATTACTTAGTGTTATCTGATAAACTGTAGAAGTGCATACTCTTTGATGAAGGAATTCTACTCTTGTGTATATACTTAGAAAAACCATAGCATTTGTATGCCAGGAAATAGATATATACAAGAGCATTCATAGCAGCACTGTTCGTAACAGCAAAAAAGTGGAAACTACTCAAATGTCCCTTAGCAGTCAAAAGGACAAGTAAATCATGGAATGTTCTCCCAGAATATTATACAACAGTGAAAATAAATGAACGACAACCACAGTGTGAATGAACCTTAGAAATAAAAGGTTAAGAGGAAAGAAAGCAAGCTGAAAAAGAATAATTATTGAGTAAAAGTCCATTTATTTAAAGTTCAAAAATATGCAAACCCAAGTGATATACCCAGGAATATAAATATAAAGATAGTAACAAATGACTACAAACAATTTAAGATCATTACTTCTGAGAAGGGAAAGGCAAATAAGGAACTCTAAAAGTAATGGTAATATTCTTCCGAGGTAGAAAGTCAGGCCATATATGTTTGTATCTACAGATAAAAGAGTAAAGCAAATTAATCCCCAACCTGAACCAGTAACTTACAGATTTGGGGCTTGAAAAGGGATTGTCTGACTCCACAGCCCACTGTCTTACCCCCTAGCAGTATACTACCCTCCAGGTAGCTGGCATCGAAGGCTGATAGTCACCTTTTCTGTCCCCATACTTTGTGAATATCGATGCCTTGTTTAGGCCTGTGGTATCCTTCACTCTGTGTCATGGGTGAATTTGCAGGGAAAAAAGAGACTTCTACTTTTCTGAAGGAAGGGTATTTAGTTTCTTTCTCTAGTCGAATCTTGATCTATCCTCTCCTCTATTTTTTAAAAAATTAAGATGAGAGTCACATAACTTAAAATTAGCCATTTAAAAGTGAACAGTTCGGCCTTTGCTTTGGTAAACTCTGGTGTGGCATGTGGCTCTTTGAGCTACATGGCCAGACCATGTTCTAGCTTTAGCTCTCTCCTCTACCTTGAGGAGATGAAACTCCTCTTTTTCTCTCTCCCTCTCTCCAATTTACCTTCTAAATAAACTATATTTTCCAAGCTAAAAAATAAAAAATAAATAAGTAAAAATAAAAGTGAACAATTAATTTAGTACATCTCGAATGCACTAAATGTATGATTCACCACTTCTATCTAGTTGCAAAACATTTTTATTATCCCAAGAGGAAACCCAGTACTCATTGGGCCATTGTTCCCTATCCACCCTCCCCCCCAGGCCCTGGCAACTACCAATCTACTTCCTGCCCTCTATGGACTTCCCTATTCTGAATATTTCATATAAATGGAATCATACGGTATGTGTCCTTTTGTGTCTGACTTCTTCCACTTAGCATAATGTTCCTAGCTTCATCCACACTGTAGCATCTGCATGTAGCAGGACTTTATTGCTTTCTATGGCTGAATGATACATCATCTCTCTTTTACTTTTTTGCATTTTTCTCCACAGAGCCTCTCGACTTCATTCCTCCTTTTCCTAGTCAATCCTTCCATTCTTTTGCTTCTCTAGCAAACTCTTGGGGATTTCAGCTGCTTCCATTTATCACCTTTCATTCTGATGGTTTGAGCCCTTGTCTAAGCATATCTCAGTTGGGTTTCTTTACAAAGATCGTGTTTGCACAACTTCTGCCTTCTGCTTCATTCAATGACTTAATAAAATTGCTCAATAGAACAGCCCAATATGACTCCCGCTGCCTTGCCTAATCCACAAGGATATCAGAGTGGCTGTGCCAAATGCGTTTCTGATTTGTCCCTTCTAGAGTGCTTCATCTTCATAATCCTCTATCCCTAATTCCTTATTCTTTACATCTTCTGCTTTAAATGTCACTTCCTGGGGAATCTGTCCTCAACTGCATCCAGGCCAGACCCCCTGGTGTTCACTTTTACAGCCCTGAGCTTCTCCTTTGGCAGGTTTATTGTACCTGTAAATTAACTCTCCTTTGCTAGAGTGTAAGGTACTAGATCCCAGGAACCACGTCTTTTTTTCCCCCCTCTAGATCCTAGTATAGTATCAGGCAAATATTAAGTGCTCAATAAACATTTGCTGTTGGAAGACTATCTCAATAAACCTGTCCAGTAAATTTGTTCACTGAACCTTGGCAGCCAAATATCAAAGGAACTTTGAGCTGCTTTTTCGGGGAGCATTCTAAGCTGACTTACCTGTCCTACTGACTTGAGACTTTGATGTTGCTTGCTTGATATTTTCATAAAGAAGAAGCAAATGGTTCTGGATTAGTTACAAGTATTATTTTCTATGTATTATTTTTAGAAATTAGTTCTTTTGATTGGGGGAAGGGATAGGAAGGAAAATGAGTAGGGAGTGGCAAAAAAGAGGAAGGATGAATTCAATCTCTTCCTTGGTGTCCTTTTCCCCGGCAGCAAGATATGATGAATGCTGAACAGCAAATGTAATAGATGTCTCAATATCTTGGCCAAGAGCGGAAGCCTAATTACAAGCCATATGGCCTCTTCATTTCAGTGGTTGTGAATGTGTTTGGGTTTTATCCAGGTGAATGGCAAGAATAGTTAAGCAGTCAACAGATTTTTCTGTACACAGAATCTCACATTTTTGGATCCAAGGTCATCACTATTTATTCTCCCTCTTTCAAAAAAATGGGGTAATCATGACTCCACAAAAATGTTTTTAGGGTCTAGCTGGGAATTTTGGCTGGATTTCATTCTATTGCCTTCAGCTTAGAAAAACAAACTGAATTTAGCTCTTGTATTGTGATTTACTTTGCCAGGATGTTTGGAGGTAACTGGTTCCAATTTGAGCTCTTATACACACACACACACACACACACACACACACCACTGCATACACATACATTAATCCATGAAACAAGATTCTATTGCACAATGGTGTCTATAAAGGCCTCTTAGCTGGCCGAATTCTGATTTCATTGTGGCCTTCAGCTACTAGAAGAATATAGTGTCTAAATAAGCTTGTTTTAAATACGTGACTCAAAATTCACAAAGTAGAACTTCTAACTTGTGAACATGTGAAAGTAAGGAAAATAACCTGGTGTTCATTACTTCTTATCTGTGAGGTTTCAAATTTTCCAAAACAACAAAAAAGGGGAAGTGATCCCCCAAGACACGATCTGTCTTCCATTTACTCTTGATTGATTCATAAGAACAATAGACTCTTACTGTGTTCCTAGGATCCTACTAGAAGTATATTTCTATTTTGAGAAAGAGATGGGAATCTATTTACAAGTTCTGTACATGCCAGTGAATATTGAAGATGCTACTGTTTGAACTTCCTCTAATCTATTTCTTAAAGGTAGAAGCTGAGTATATTATTTGATATAGTTGAAATGGACATAAAAACCCAAATGAATTTCTTCCCTCTGGTACCGAATCCCACCCTGTACCACCACTACTGAGCAGAGACTGGTACCATGTTATACCATTGAAAGGTATGTTAGACTTTAGCTAGGGTCAATGGGTAGGCATGTTTGAAACATGTACACAATAACAAGTGTGCATGAAAAAGCCATAGATATAAGATTAGAATTGTTAAAACTGTCTCGAGGTAGGTGAAAAATATTTCTAATGGTTTCTTCTTAAGTCAATGGGTAGAAAGGGATTTCATATTTCAAATTGGGATTTTCATGAATTAAGAAATAGGCCGGGCTCGGTGGCTCAGCCTGTAATCCCGAGCTGTGGGAGGCGGAAGTGAGTGGATTGCTTGAGCCCGCGGGTTCGAAACCCACCTGGGCAACTTGGTGAGACCTCATCTCTACAATAAATCAAAAATCAGCAGGCGTGGTAGTGTGCGCCTGTAGTTCCAGCTACTTGGAAGGCTGAGGCGGAAGGATCACCGGAGCCCAGCAGGTCGAGGCTGCGGTGGCCGGGAGTGGCCACTGCACTTCAGTCTGGGTGACAGAGTGAGACTCCAACTCAAAAAAAAAGAGAAATACTTAGTATGTCTTATAGCATGTTCTTAAAAGTAAAATTTGAGGCCTTTATTCGCTAAATATAAATCATAAATGTATTCTTCTAGTTAATCCCTGCTCTTTCCTCTTATTTGTTAGTTATAAGAAGACAAAGTGTTAAGGAGCTATTACTATTACTTTTATTCTGGAGGGAGGATTGCCTCACGTTAGTTTTACTAAACTTTGTATTTTAGCATTTCTGGATTTAAAAAAACAGAGACAATAATAGAAGAAAGAATTGCTCATCATACGATCTTAAAATCAGTGCTCATGTATAAAAAAATAAATTTTCAGTTGCAGTCTTCATGTACTGACCAAACCTCCAAGCACAGTATAATCTATAGCATAGCATTTGGATGAATATAAAGCACTGGTTCCACTCACTCTTCCTCACCCCACCCCTTCTCTCCTCAGTTAACTTCTCTTTTCCCTAAAAGCAGAGAATTATGCTCTGGAGGCATTTTGTTTTATTCCTTGCCAGTGAGTACTGGCTCCTCCGTTTTCTCAAACATCTTTATCTAATGTAGATTTTAAAATATAAATGTAAAGGTAGACAGTAGGTCCTTCAAGGAAAAATTTCTACTGACATAGGTTATCAAGTTTGAAATCCAGATTTATAGTTCATACAGGGAAATATCCTCAATACTGGCTATATAATTTGCAAAACCCAGTGCAAAGTGAAAATGTGATATTCCTTATTCAAAAATTAAGAATTTTAAAACAGTGACAACAGAGACATAGACAGAGACAGCAGTGTAGAAATCCTAGCCAGTGCAATAAGTCAAGAAAAAGAAACAAAAGGCAAACAAATTGGAATGGAAGAAATAAAACTGTATGTATTTGCAGACGACATAATTGCCTATGTAGAAAATCCCAAAGAATTTATACACACACACACACACACACAACCAAAACTACTACATGAGCTTAGTAAAGACACAGGATACAAATTTAATACACAAAAATAATTATAAATATTTGCATTCATTGGAATACTAGAAACAAAATTTAAAACCAATGTCATTTGTGATAGCTCCCTACAAAATGAAATACTTAGGTATCCATTTAGCAAAACATACCAGCTCTGTGTACTGAAAACTACAAAATGCTCAAGAAAGAAATAAAATGAGACCTAGATAAGTGGAGACACATACTGTGTTGATGGATTGCAATATTCAACATAGTAATGATAGCAGTTCTTTCCAGACTGGTCTACAAATTCAATGCTATTTCAATAAAAATGCTGGAAGGATTTTTCTGTAGATGTAGACAACCTGATTCTCAAATTTATATAGACAGGCAAAGATCCTACAATAGCCCAAACAATTTTGAGGAAAAAAAATGAATTGGAAAAATCATACTACATGATCTTAAGACTCAAGTTAAAACTATAGACAGCAGGACATTGTGGAATTAGTGAGGGGACACATAGATTAATAGAACAGAATAGAGAGTACAGGAATAGAGTAGAAATATGACTGATGGATTTTTGACAAAAGTGCAAAGACAACTCAATGTAAAAAAGATAATCTTTTCAATAAATGGGATGGAAATAATTAGATTCCATATGCCAAAAAAAAGTTCGGAACCTAAAGCTCACACCTTATATAAAAAATTAACTCAAAATTGATCATAGATCTAAATGTCAAGCATAAAACTATAAAACTTTTAGAAAACATTAGAGAAAATCATGACATAAGGTTAGTCTAATAGTTCTTAGACATAATATCAAAAGCACAAACCATTAAAAATGATAAATTTGACTTTAACAAAAAATTTTCTCAGCAGAGAAGCAGAAAAAAACCATAATATATGGATATGATAACATTTTTAAAACAAAATTTTATAAGTACTTACAGAAAAATTTTAAGAAGTGTTATGGTGTCCTTGTGGAGCTGGGGTGGATTGTAGAGTTACCTTTCACTCCATACCTTCCTGTAGTGGTTGAATTTTTATGGGCATCTCTTATTTGCAAACAAGGTCCCAAACCTCCCTACCACAGGCAGCTATCAAATGACCTGTCTGCTAAAAAAAAAAAGCTGTAGGGAGGTGAGGGTTGATTCCTCGGATTCCTTCCAGCTCTAAAATCCTAGGTTTTTACAATTAGATCAGACATAAGAATTAAAGATCCCCCGAGTGAGAAAATGTTTGTCATTTTCTATTTAATTTCAGAATTACTAAGATAAAATTCTCTTGCTGAGGGGACATGAAGTTCCAGGCTAAAGGTGGCATCACACAATACGAATGTGTCCAATGGACTCTAATCCTGGGAGTGTCTGTGGTGTAGAAGCAACGAGGTTTGAAATGTACAGAGTCAAAGGTGGTCTGTGGAAAATTCTTGCAAGTCTTACATCTTTTATATGAAGAAAACTAGATAGGAGTTTTCCTGAATTTGACAACAATTCCTAGATATTTAGACAATATTATCAACAATGAATTGTAAAGCTGAAAGAAACTTTTCTAATTCAACAGCAATAAAATTTTGTTAATTAGATGTGCTAGAGGAAAGACAATTATTTTCCTATTCATCTTGTAAAAATAATATCAAAAATTATTGTGATATGAGGAGGCAAATAATATGAGGAGAGGAGTTTTACAGAGGTGTCCCAGGGAGTTAATTAAACAATTGCTGTTTTTCTAGATATTGTGATATTTATGCTATTTGTCAGTTGTTAAGTTTTGTTGTTTGTTGTGGTTTCTTTTTCTCATTCTAACTAAACATTTACTTTCAGACCTAATTTTGTGTTCTTTTTCTTAAAGAAGGCTACCCAGATTTCAGGACCCACAACACCTGAACTATATCTGCATAGGAGCTTTTAAATATTTAGAAACAAGATAAAGCTTTTCCCTTTGGTTAAGGATTCTTAATATCATAGTCAAATGGGATCATGCTTTACTTCGTCTAGAATCTGACCTCTGCATTGGAATTGGTAGCTCTGGGGTGTCAGAACTGAGAACAGTGAGAGGCACATAGATTCATCACCAATCACCCAGCAGGAAGGAAACCTGGGTGGAATCTGGCACCGAGTATGGATTTCTGTTCCAGAAAAGAAATCTTCCACAAAGAAGGTCTATTGAAATGACCTGGTGGAACTTTTGTCTAATTTAAAACAGGAAAGACTGAGAGGCTTTTCAGACAAGTGTGAAAACACTGGATTTGGGATGCCTAGGTTAAATTCACCCAGGTTTGGTTTTCTCACCATAAAGGAAAAGTTAAGAGAGGTCAACACAGTGGATAACAAAGATAATACTGTCTTTTATCAATATTCCTTTGTGTCCTCTAAGTCCTGCGCTGGAGTGATGGATGTTATGGGAGGTCTTACGGTCAATGGGGCCAGCAGCTTCTAACATGATCTTATGGTAGTTTATCTCCCTCACAAGAGCAGATGGGATTAATACCCTGGGATAATCATTTGTAAGCAAGGTGTGCCAATGCCACTGGCCGTTTCCAGAGAGGACTTTATATGCATAGCTCACTCCTTACTCATTTAGTAGTAATCTTGTGTGATTGCTCTTTTAGGTATACATGCCCCCCATTAAAAAATTAACTTGTCCTTTTATATCTCAAATAAAGCAAAATAAAATTATAATTGTCTTTCACCATGGGCTCACAGTTTGGCTCCAAGGGTAGTAATAAAAAGTGGTTAGAACACCCCATCTGTTAGTGGAACTGGCCACCTACTGGTCCCCACAGCAAAGGATCACAGGTTGCAAAAAGGCCTCTTCTGTCCTGAGTTCCCAATCCTGAAAGAGTCTGGAGATGAGTACAATTCACAAAATTGAAGATTTCTTCCTTTGAGCTGGAGTCAGTGTGGGCAATAACGGGATATGACTTAGTACCATATTTGGTAGGGAATAAAAGGTACACGGAAGTCTTTTAACAGCCTCTTGTGCTTGACATTTCTGTTTCAGTGTGATCAAAAGGATCAGAGTACAAAACAGTCCAGAGAAGACAACCATTTCTAATTTCAGCAGGTCTAACAACAATGAGCCGCTGTCTGAATTCTTTTATTTGACTGTCTTTTGGGAAATTTAGTGATAAAATCTGTAATCCAGAATAATAACACATTCCACAGAAGAGAATAACAGCAGGTTTATGTTGCAAGACTGAGCAGGACAATGGCAGGTCTGACCCCAGCTTGTTTAGGCAAAGGCATTTCCCAGAGAACATAACGTATTCCTGGTGCTGGGGATTCTGTGAGATCTTATCTTTCTTTGAATTTTTTTCTTTTCCATTTCTGAATAGAATGAACTTGAAGAACTAGCAATACATTATGGCCATCCATACACATAGACATATGGAGGTGTTTTTCAGTAAAGCAAATAGTCTCTTTCATGATGCCGGTTTGAAGCTACCCTGAAAGAAGCTACATTTCAAGAGAAAAAGGACCTCTCTCCTCTAATTTTACCCCAATTCATTATTGAGTCATCAAAAAGAAAAAAAGTCAAGGGCTGGTAACTTTTCTTGATGTTCTCTTCCTTCTATTTTAATAGAGATGCTAAAAGAACAAGCTAAAATGATTTTCTGGGATAAACTCTGCTTTGGTTCTCCTACCCTGGAAACTCTCACCTAACCCTCCCCGAAGCCAGAGCTTACTCTCTTGTAATGAGATCGGGAATTGAATTGGTTTGACCGTTGGATCTTTTCCACTTTAATGATAGCCGTCCCCGTGGGAACTGGTGGTTGGTTAAGGCTATGAACAGACACCCACTACCTCTGCTCTCATCTTGCCCCACCTTTTTCCATGTCGGACTTGATCTGCTCCTCAAGATCCTCTGGGGACATGAAGCAGTCCTCTTCTCTCATCGATGACTTGGGCCGGCAGTGTCCACAGCAGCAGTTGCAACAGCAGCACAGGCAGCAGCAAAAATAGCAACCCGTCAAGAGGCCAATGATGACAAACAGAGTCTAGGGGGAACAGAGGCAAAGCAAAATGGGAGTGAGGGGTGGTGGAGTGAAGGGTGGTGGGGTGAGGGGAGAACCCCAGAAATCAAGTCTGAGACCATGTACCCCTAGAGACCTGAAGACGTCACAGTTCACCCCCCACAACCTTACCCTAAGAACTATTTTTTAAAGTTTCCTTGGCGACCAATTTCCTCAGAAAGTTTTGTCTAACAAGTTAGAGCCGGAGGAAATGACTTGTAACCAAAGTAATAAAGTATGGCATTTTATTCTGTATTCTTAAGCTATACTGTGATCATTAATAAGAGGAGAGCAGAGCAAAACAAAAACCAAACAAACCAGCAAAGCCTCCACAGGTCAAATGAGCCAGCCGAGCCACACGTCCAAGGGAACTGAGTCATTGTCACCAAAGAAGAGCTATGTGATATCTCCCCTCGAACCCGTACAATCTGATGAGTCACCAAGTCCTCTAAAGTCTCTGTCCTCAAGATCTCTTGCATTCTCCCCCTCGTCTCCATCCTGGCCAGAGTGCTTTAGAATAAACCTTCATTATCTCTGGTCTGCACATGTCAGCAGCCTCCCAGCTAGCCTCCCTTCTTGCCTTTCTCGAATCTATCCTGTGTGCACTGCCGATGGAGTGAACTTTCTGAAATACGTGTTCTCATGAACCCACGTAGCAACCCTTCTGCATCACAGATATAGCCAAGCGCCTTGTTATGGTATGATCTGGCCTCTGCCAATACCCCTCCCCAGCACAGCCTTGTTCTTACTCTTCCCTGCCTTACAGCTTTGTTCTTCCTGTGCAGTCATCTTCCGGGACGTCCCCTTCCCATTTTCCAGTCACTTGGCACGTAAGACTCATCTCAAGGTCTCCTCCTATGTATGATGTCTTTCCCGATCCTGCCCCCAAACAATTACTCTTTTCCTTGTGCCCCAAGTGTACCGCATAAAAACTACTTTGGTGCTTTTTTAAAAAAATGTCTACTTTTAGAGCATTGATCAGTTTTTAGGTCTGTGTCATGGTATTAGGCTGTGAGCTTCTTGCAGGCTGGCACTATCTGTTAGTCATCTTTCAGCTTCTCCTACCTGAGAATTTAGTACTTGGCATGTGGCAGACACTTATAAAGATACCTGCTGAATCAATGAATGTAACAAGTAATAAATAAACAAATAATTTGCTCCACCTGGTGAGCAACAGCAGGATTTCCCCACAAACCTAAAAGGTTTGCTCACTAAGTTTGTCATAGCGAAAGGTAAAAAGAAATGCTCTCAACGTTTCCAATTTGAAGTTATGAGGTCCATTTTTGTGAACTGAGCAAAAGCAATTTGTGATTTTAAATAGAAAGAACGTGGTTTATACAGCTTTAATTGAAATGCAGATTTTATCAAATTAAGGGAACACGGGACATAAAGAGGACCCCTGTGCCTCTTCCGTAACTTAAGGTGGAAATCTTTCATGGTGACGACCCTCACCTGCCCCATGCCTGCTTTCCAGCCCAGGACTCCATCTCTCTGACTCTGGCCCCAGGTGTGGAGGTAGCCTCTGGGGACTTAGAGTGGGGCAGCTTTAGTCACAGCCTCACATATATTACCTCTTTGCTATGAAACTTTATAGTGTATAAGTTACTCTGAAGGTAATTGCAGCACCCTCTTCCTCACCAACTGCCTCCAAGACCCTCCTGTGCAGTGTTCTTGAGCCATTGCCCCAAGAAGCTCCTTTTTTCTCTAGCTACTTTGCCCCTTTTGTTTTTATTATGGGTACTATGTAATTTCCATATTATTCTCATCTCTGTAAATTTTTTTTACCATTCCTATACTGTTTTGTC
>CAUYQG010026054.1:0-20817 GCA_963574415.1 Tarsius wallacei
CAATAAATCAAAAAATTAGCCGGGCGTGGTAGCGCGCGCCTGTAGTTCCAGCTACTTGGAAGGCTGAGGCGGAAGGATCGCCGGAGCCCAGCAGGTCGAGGCTGCGGTGGCCGGTAGCGGCCACTGCACTCCAGTCTGGGCAACAGAGTGAGACTCCAACTCAAAAAAAAAAAAAAAAAAAAAAAAAAAATTCAAAAAAAAAAATTCTAATTGAATTGAGCATGTGTAAAACAATAAAATCCAAAGATACCAATGTGCTATATACACAGCAAATAAAGTAAAAATTGGAAAACCAATTTCTAATCAAATGAACAAAAAATATCTTATCATGTTCTGAGTATAGAAATTATAAGCCATTTAAAAAAACCTCAAACAAGTATTGAAACAGAAGTCGAGACCGGAAGAGTTCACTGAACTAAATAATCTTATGCCATCCAGAGTTTGTTCCATCTTCCTGTTAAGTTAGGGGTGTAGGAAGTTTCCAACCTTCTCTCTGATCTTCTTTTTGCATTACATCAAGGTTGGGATGATGCAAAGACAGCAATCCTTTTTGAAGTCAGCAAAGGTTTTGTGTTCAGAGCAACTCTGGAGGCTGGATTCCAGTCCAGGGTGGGCATTCTATTTAATATCCTAAATGATAGACACACTCCCATCCCACTGATGGGCACTGTTATTTTTCTTTATATTTTATATTTTAAAAATGTGGGGTACAAGGGGCACTGTGATTGACCACCACAACTAGAATACTATTTATTTCTCTCTTTCTCTAGCAAAAATACTATCTTTATTATCTACGTCTGTCCTTGGATTAGAAAATAAAAGAAGGCTTTAGGCTAGGCTTGCTCCTCAAGTTTCTCCTGTAAATTCTTTTAGGAGAAACTCACAGTGCTTGGCAAGGCACATATTACTCACAGAAAGATGAATACTTGCAATTTGACATTAGGCAAACTTCTGGTTCTCTCACTTGCTCCCCCCACCCCCCACCAGATGGAGGAGGAAGGTAACTTCCATCACTGCAGCCACTCTGTTTTACAGTTTGGCTGGAAGTCGGATGGTAGAAAGCACTTCTTTTAACAAGACCGACCCCCCCCCCAAAAAGAGTGTGGTTGTCCTTTAAATATGATGTTCATGGATCAGAAAAGGGATGATTGATTAAAATCATGATTGTGGGAAGGAACCACATTCACTAGTTTCCTGAATAATGCTTTCAACATTTGAGCCTGTCATACTATGAGAATATGACAAAAACAATGTGAAATCATTGACCTTATTACTCTGAAAAAGACTCACTGTTATATTCATATTTTGCAACAACTAGAAAATTAGTCAAGCAGTGGGTGGGTAGAAGATAACATTCAGAAAAAGACAATATTAGGAGGCTTTCTCAATGCAGTAGGCAGTGCATCCATCTCATAATCAGAAAAAGATAATATTAAATGTTTGAAAAATAACATTTTCTTTATAAATATTTAAGTCATTGCCTGAAGTATCTTTAATCCCCTTTCAAAAGCATCTCTCTGTCTAACCTACAATTTAGGAAGTCAGATGACATCAAGGAAGTGCCCTAATCTAGGCTAAGGCGGAAGGATCGCCTGAGCCCAGCAGATCGACACTGGGGTGGCCGTGAGTATGCCACTGCACTCCAGCCTGGGCGAAGGAGTAAGACTCCAACTCAAAAAAAATTTTTAAATGAAAATAAGGCGCTATAAAACTACATGACAAGGGGATCTAAGAGAAGTTAGGCAACTTGCCTAACATCACACAGTTATAGTAGCAAAGAAAGCACTTAAATCCAGATCTACCTACTATATAGCTATGGGCTTAAAACAGAGCTCAGAGCAGCATGTGACTTATTGGCTGACATGTGATATACAGAGGAAAAAATTCTTTCAGCTACACTGAAGGTGAAACAATTCATCTACAGCAGATCTTCAGTCAAAGAAATGTTAAAGGAAGGCATAAGGAAAACTACACTAGAGAGCAATGTGGTTTGACACACGGGGAAGAAGTAAAGTTGTTTTTACTCACAAATGACATTATTGTCAATACAGAAAGTTCAATGGATTACACCAAAAAAGCTACACATACGAAGGGGGACACTAAAAAATTCAGGAATTATTTTTTGGAGAGTGGGTCCCTTGTAGTACAGGCTTCCCCTGCCAGGTAATTGTTCTAGGAACCCATTGGCATCAGTGGACCAGCTAGTATTGTTGTGAGAGGCTGCATTCGGGATCAGTAAATTTTGGGGGAAACTCTCTCAACACATCTTCCCATTTCATGATGGGTGATTTACAAGTTTACCTGCCCGCACCACGCTGAGTGTCCAGCAATCTTGACCAAAAATGGCATGACCCCCATGCCCTACCCTCCTTACTCACCTGATCTCACCCTGAGTGACTTTTTTTTTTCTGGATGAAAAAAGTCCTCAAAGGGAAACGTTTTGCCCATGTGGAAGAGACAAAACCAAAAACGGCAAAAGCACTAAAAGGCATCAAAATTGACAAGTTCAGAAACTGTTGTGAGCAGTGGAAAAAGTGTCTGTATAGGTGTATTACATCACAAATGGTTAGTACTTTGAAGGTGACTGAAGTTTAAACATGTAAGAATAAACAATTTTTTACAAATCAATTCCAGGTTTTTGGGGTCTCCTCTCATGTCTTACCAAAAAAAAAATTATACCTAAAATATATAAAGAACTCTTAAAACTCAGTAGTAAAAAAAAATCCAGGTATGGTGGCTCACACCTGTAATACCTGCACTTTGGGAGGCCAAGGTGGGAGGACTTTTTGAGCCCAGTTCAAGATCAGCGTAGAAAACAAAGTAAGACCTCCTATCTACAAAAAAAATCAACAACTTAGTCAGACATGGTGGCATGTCTATAGTCCCAGCTACTTAGGAGGCAGAAGGATCACCTAAGTCCAGGAGTTCAAGGCTGCAGTGAGCCATAACTGTGCCACTGCGCTCCAGCCTGGGTAACAGAGTGGGATCCTGACTCTAAAAAAGTAAATAATAAATAGCTTAATAAAAGCAGGGAAAACTTTGAAGAGATCCTCTACTAAAGGAGATTTGTAAATAGCAAATAAGTGTATGAAAAAATATATTATTCATCATTAGGGAAATGTAAATTAAAAGCACAATCAGACATCACTACACATCTATTAGACACTTTGTATGCCCAATTCCAAGGGTTGGGGACAAGGTGGAGTAATTGTAGTAATTACTCTAACAATGGAACTCTCATTTGCTGCTGGTTGAAATATAGAATGTTATATTTTGGAAGACGGTTTGGCAGTTAAACATATGCCTGCTATATGATTCAGTCATTCCATTCCTAGGCATTTATTCAAGAGAAATAAAAATGTATGTTCATGCAGGGTTTGAATAGAAACGTTCCTAGCAGCCTTATAATATCCCCAAACTGAAAACAACCAAATTGTCTACCAGGAGGTGAACAGATAAATTATGGTATGTCTATACAAGTGAACTATGATTTGGCAGTAAAAATACATGAACTATTCTTGTACACAAAATATGGATGAATTTCAAAATAATTATGCTGAAGGAAAGACGCTAGAACAATAAAACCCAAGAGCACATATTTTATGATTTCATTTACGTAACATTCTCCCAAATGAAAACTAATCTATGGGCACAGACAAGCATTTGCTGGATGAGGGTAAGAGGAAAGAAATTACAAACAGAAGAAATTCCAAAAGGGCACAAGGATAGTTTCGGGGGTGTTGGATATGTTCACTGTCTTGATTGTGGTGATGGCTTTGTGGTTCACACATCTGGCAAAATTTATGGAATTCTACACTTTAAATATGTGTATTTCTTGTATGTCAATTATACCAGAAGAAATCTGTTTAAAAAGGTACAGATATAACCAAAGACTCCCTACCTTACCCATTTCCCTTCCTACTCCACAAATGTCATCACTATTAAAGCTGATATGCATCTGCTCAGTGCATTTTTTAACCTTTTCTACGTTTTTGTGTACCCATACAATATATACTACTGTTTTGTGTGTTGTAAGTGTTCATAAACATTAATATAATGTGCACATTATTTTTTATTGGCTTTAATCTCTCCAGAGTGTTGTGAAAGATATATGAACTTCACTTCTGAACATGAGGAGCCTGCTGGGAAGACGCCAACATGATTCCAAAAGAGAAATCAAGCAACGAAGGGAAAACTTTTGCTAAAATGGAAAAGAAGAGGAAGAAAAAGAAGACTCAAGAAAAGCAGAACAAGAAAGAAAAGATATGATGAAGAAGCTGGAAGATACTAAAAGAAAGCTTGGTAAAGTATTTCTCAATGAAACACATCAAAAAAGTTCTAAAATCATAAAATAGGAATAGAAATTTAAGACGAGACCATTAAAAAGATCTTTAGGAGGCTGCAGGGAATGAAATTAGGATAAAATAGAAATGTCATGTAAAATGTCTTACATTACAAACTGCTGGTTAAACTGAAATCATGATAAAGGGGAGAGAGAGAGAAGCTGCCTGCTAAGGAGAGATGCCGGAAGGAGGTTATCCACAGCTGGGCTGTGAACGCACCGCAGAAATTAACCAGTAAGCCCAGACTGGAAGGTTCAGAAAAGCTGCAAAGAGGGTTTAGAGGTGCCAAAAAATTTAGATTGTGAGAAGAGCACAATGTTTATTGAAAGCTTTATGAGTCAAAATTAGGTTCAGCTGGAAGCACCAGAGAATTCTAAATAACAGTGGCTTAACAAGATGGATTTTCGTTTCTCTCTCACGTGCAAGGAAGCCAGTCATAGGCAGTCCAAGGCTGGGAAGCTGGCTCCACAGAGTTGTCAGAAGTCACCCAAGTTTCTCCTGCTCATCACTCTAACATCCCTAGGTGTGAAGCTCTCCATCAAGGTCCAGGGGTGCCTGCTGGAGAACTTTATGAGGATCTAAGGGTAGAAGAAGGAACAAAGAAGAAAGAACAAAGGGTACATGCCCACTGCTTCCTCGGATCTCCTGAATGGTGCCACCCAGAACTTCTGCTTTCACTTCATTGGCCTTAATTTTTTTGTCATGACTATACACAGCTGCAGAGAATGCTGGGAAATGTTGCCATGTACCAGTTAAAAATTAAGGTTCTGTCATTAAGAGAGAAGCAGAGAACAGGGACACTGAGTACATAATTAGCAGTCTTTGCCACAAACTCCTTTAGGCTGAGTACTCTTGTACACATATATATTTTGGCCATCACAAAAACCCTAAGAAATGGATACTATTATTCCCATTGTAGAGGGGAATCAAATGAGGTCTCAAGAGTTCAAGTAAGTTATTGAAAGCCTCAGTAAGATTAAAGTACAGATAGGTCTCGATCCAAAGCATATGTTCTTTTCACAGTTAAAAATAGAAAATTTAAGAGTCATGACCCTGGGGGAAAGTTTCTTGAGTAAAGCATAAATGTGAATTCAAAAAGGAAGCAGGAAACGTAAGCAGAATGATTAAAGACATTATATAAAGCCCATCTTGAGTTAATTTTTGTATGTGTTGAGAGGATGGGTCCAGCATTACTCTTCTGCATATGGTTAGCCAGTTTTCCCAGCTTCATTTATTAAAGATGGTGTCCCTTCCCCAATGTTTATTTTTGTCAACCTTGTTAAAGATCAGTTGTTGTAGGTCAGCAGCTTTATTCCGGGTTCTCTATTCTGTTCCATTGCTCTGTGTGTCTATTTTTATGCCAGTACCATGCTGTTTTGGTTACTGTAGCACTGTAGTAAAGTTTAAAGTCCAGTAACGTGATGCCTCTGGCTTTGTTCTTTTGACTTAGAATTGCTTTAAAATCCTAGAAGAAAGCCTAGGAAACACTCTTCTGGACATAGGCCTAGGCAATGAATTCATGACCAAGTCCTCAAAAGCAAATGCAGCAGAAACCAAAACTGACAACTGGGGCCTAATTAAACTAAAGAACTTCTGCACAGCCAAAGAAACTATCAACAGAGCACAAAGACAGCCTACAGAATGGGAGAAAATATTTGCAAACTATGCATTTGACAAATGACTAACAACTAGAATCTATAAGGAACTTAAATGAATTGATAGAAAAAAAAACATTAAAAAGTGGGCAAAAGACAAGGCCAGATACTTCTCAAAATAAGACCTACAGGTGGTCAAAAACATATTTTAAAAACCTTGATATCACTAGTTAACAGAGAAATGCAAATAAAAACCACAAAGAGATACCATCTCACACAGGTCAGAATGGCTATTATTAATTAGTCAAAAAAACCAACAGATGTTGGTGAGATTGAACTGATACACTGTTGGTGGTATTGTAAGCTAGTGAGGCCGCATGGAAAGCAGTTTGAAATTTCTCAAGGAACTAAAAATAGATTGACCATATCTAGTCAGAAATCCACTGAGTATATACCTAAAGGAGCATAAATTGTTCTACCCAAACAACAACAACAACAAAAAACTTGCATTTGGTATGTTTATCACAGCACTATTCACAATAGCAAAAACATGGAACCAACCTAGGTGCCCATCAATGGTGGATAGGATTTTTTAAAATGTGGTACACATACTTTACAACCATAAACATGAATGAAATCATGTCCTTTGCAGCAGTGTGGATACAGCTGGAGGTCATTATTCTAAGTGAATTAACACAGAAACAGAAAACTGAATATTGAATATTCTCACTTACAAGTGGGAGCTAAACACTGGCTACACACAGACATAAAGGTGAGAACAACAGACACTGAGGACTCCTAAAGGGAGGAGAGAGAAAGGAAGATGGTAAGTTTGAAAATCCACCCATTAGGCACCATGCTCACCTCTTGGTAACAACCTCCATAGAAGCCCACACCTTACCACCATGCAACATACCCATATAACAAACCTGCATTTGTACCCCTTGCATTTAAAAGAAAATGTAAAAAAAAAAGAAAAAAGAAACCTTATTTTAAAAAACAAGACAGTGAATTCACTATTTTGTGAGGCTGTTTTTTTTTCTTTTTCTTTTTTTTTGTCCACACTGCCTTGAGGCTGTTTTTATAATACGAAATCGAGATACGGTGTCTATGGAACATTTTTGACTTTTGCTAGAGAAAACCTGGGGCTTCAACATATATTTCATATAGATTCACCATTTCTTACTTAAATGCTAAATCCTCAATATCTGAAAACCCCCAATATTTTTCCTAAATCATTTATTGGCAAAACCTGATTTAAAGCGAGGTGAGACTCTTTATTATTTGAGTTATTTTGTGTGGCTATTCATAAGTTTTGCCGCAGCAATATTAATGAGCCTAGCTACAGGAACTGCCTTGCAACCCCTGGATGCTATATAACGTATGGCATATGCACAATGTTATCTTAAAAAGTCTCAAACTTTGTGCTTAAGAAATATATCTGGCCCTATGCATTCAGATAAGGAAACAGAGCCTGCATAAAACTCTCTCTACTCTTGAAAATCAAATAAGGTAATATCTATGAAAGTGTTGGGGATGACTTGAGAAATTCGTAAGTATAGAATATATTATTATTATTAGTCCATGGCCAGATTGGCTCATTTGTTTTTAAGCTCAGTAAGTCAATACCTGAGGTGAATTTTCTTCCATGGAAAGAATATGTCTGTAAATATACCCTGAATATAAATCTCTTAGACATTATTATTATTAAATAAATATTATGATTTATGCAAACATTCTAATTAACTCGGCTCAATTCGGTTGTAGAAAAATCTTCCTCAGAGACAACACTTTATGTGTGGTAAATCCCTGAAGACTCCTAACTGAAACACAAATCACCTGCTCACCAGAGCAGAGGCAAATATGAGGTCATTAAGTAGATAAAGATATAAAAATGCTGTGTCTTGTTCTAAAATAAGACGTCTAAGCACCTCATACTCAGGTGATATGCACCATAAAAACACATAAATACCTTGCTCTTCAATAACAAGAAGAATCATCATTAGCCTCAGCGTAGAGACCATCTGCATGAGAGAAGGTTCTAAAGAATTTAAAATTTTGCTGCAGAGACTGCTTGTTAATTCAGTTTCTAGGTCTTCACTATCTGCTCCCCATAAGTCTTTCTACACATTGTATGATTTTTCTCCAGTTTCCTGCAGTGTTTATCATTAAATAGTATTTCATTGAGCTCTTATAAAGACATGCAAGTAAAAGAGAACAGGATGATATGCTAATGTGGATTGTTCTTTTAATGACACCCTTAAACACGCGATGTGAATGACATAAAACATGATTTCCTAAGTGAGCAGCAAACTTCAAAATATTGCAAAGCACATCTATGTCATCATCCCAGGATCCAGAGGCCTATCAAGATACAAGGATTATAACAAGAAGAAGAACCTCTGAATTTCCATATCACTTTGCATCCATAGAAAAATTTCCTTTTGCAGTATGTGTTGCGTCTGTTTCAAGATGAGGATAAAAGCAAAGGATGGTGAAATGACAACAAGACAGGTTAACAGGAGCCTAATCAGTGATGATAACTATAACTAACCAAACATGTTAGCTCACTTAAAAATAAGTTAGAGAAAAAAACTGGAAGACCACTAGCATGTCACTGAAAGGCTCTTTCTTCATTCATTTTGCTTTTCCTGACCCCCCTTAGCCTCAAAGACAAAATAAAGCTAGTGCCAAACCTCAAGAATGGTAGGAAAATGAATGCCTGTGTCTCCCCAGGCTTGCTTCCCTCTCTGGGTGTTCTCAGGGGCTAATTCAGACCAAGAAGAAGCATCTTGTAGGGCTCAAGTCTCAACTCCCTGTACTAAATTACCACCTACTATATCCAAGTTACTATGAGTAATACAAAAAGGAGGAAAATACCCTTGGTCTTGTGGAGCTTATAATCTATTTTCATGAGATAAAAGTACACAAACAAAACAAATTCTACAGACGGCAGTGCACCATGTGTGATAACTGGGTCTCAGAATATGTATACACAATGGGCATCTAGACAAAGGGGAAATTATTTGGTATTCAGGGTCCCAGAAGCAGAGTGACTTCTTTAATTACTGCCTTCAGTGTCTAGGGAACTTAAAGAGGAAGGCAGGAGGGAGAGAGGAGGCCTGGGGAAAAGTGAGCCAGAACCAATGCTTCAGGGTCTGGAACCCCAAAATTCACGTGCTCCATAATTTGTTAGCACCTTGTCAGTCAGGCCGAAAGAGTGCCCCCTTTAACCCAGGGAGGAATGTAGCTGCCTGTGAAGGTGTGAGTTCTTCGGCAGATGGGAGAGAAGGAAGAGACAGAGAAGGGAAATGAGCACATCGGAGAGACGGGGGTCTCGAGGCAGTCAAGGGTGTGTGTGGGTATTCTTGTTCTGGGCTTAACTCAGACAATCTCCAGGCCAGGTTAGTGGAAGGTAGATTTACTGTTATAGGTAATGGCATACGTGCTAAATTATTTAACTACATTTTCTTTAGTCCTGAGCAAGAGCATCATAAACCTGTAGAAAGACATCTGATTCACCGAAAAAGCTGAGTGCAGATCACATAATGTAAAACAGTAATTATGCTGGCAATTATTCATTTTAAAGTCTAAGCAAGCTGGCTTTAATAAAGCACAAACCACATATCACCAATACTCTCCTTTTTATTATAATAAAATAGCACTTTCAAGCTTGTAATTGCTTTATAGACCTAGAAATAGAATGTTGATGAGATTATTTCCACAGGGTTCAAATATTTGTGAAAACTCTGAGAATTTTAAAAGTCAAAACACAAACATTGCCTCCCCCACCCCCAAAAAAGGATGAAATCCAACAGGCCCTCCTGCTTTTCCTGTTGTCTTTACACCAAGAATAAACATTGGTTTCACATTTTCTGGCTTCTTGAAGTAGGAACTTCTCACCTGCCATTTCAAAAGCTGTATAAAGAAATTTGGATGCTATATGCCTGGAACATTTCTAAAGGAACACGCTTCTTTATAAAGGTACACCTTTGCTAAACCTTTTTACTAAAAAATCTGCACTACAGAAAGATGTTATAGTTGGGAGGTGAGACAGTGATAAAAAGTGAAAGAATGGACAGAGACAGCTAAAGAATAATGTGGAAAATAGTAGCCACAATGGCTAATATAGGCATTTACCAAATGTAGGCATTCATTCATTTAACATACTTTCGTTAAGGCCTCTTTTGTGCCCAGCATTATTTTTTGGAAGTTATATGAGTCATTATTCAATTATTCATGACATCTCACTATATGAAACAGACTAAAGAGGTATTTTATAAAGCTAGATGTTTATGTTCAGTGTTTAATTTTTATTTTATATAGCCAATCACCAAACAATATGCCTATTTTGATGAACTCCTAAATTAGAAATTGGTAGTTACAGAGGTTAGCATCCATTTTAATTTTTGCCCTTTTTTTTGGTTGTTGGTCCCATCCCACAGAAAAAATATCTTGATTCATGCTGAAAAGGACCACTGGTAGCAGTACCTTAACAGCATGACAGCATGTCCTATAATCTCATGATATTCTTCAATTAAAAAGAAATGAAAGAAAAGCTTTGATCTGAGGCCTGCACAAAAGTGATTTAACCTGGCATTTATTTATAGATTTAATAGGTCACCAGAAATACAGTGGTGAGAAACTCTTTGTTACCCTCATGGAATTTAAATCTTGGCGGGGGGGGGATTAGACAGTAAACAAAATAAATTACACAGATGATTATTTCATAATCATTGCAGTAAGTACTACAGAATACTTTGCAAATGTGTAGGTGGAATGCTGTCCCAGACTGAGCATTCAGGAAATATCTAGGAAGCCAGGATCAGTTGGACGTGGAAGGTCGGGGAAGAAGGAAATGTCAAGGACTATCGAATGGAGTCCGAGACAGGGAGCCCTGGAGTGAGAAGGTTTATGACTATCACGTTATTTTGCAAGCCAGGGGGTGTCAAATGTAATGTTCTCCAACATGTTAAAATGTGAAATATTACACCTCTGAGTGTATTTATTATATTTTTAAACATATAGCCAAATGATGTACTAAAAAATGAAATTTTCCCACATATGTGAAACTACTAAAGCACCTCTATGGATCCTCATAAGCTAAGTCCCTGGGGACACACACCAAGGTTAAGTCCAAGTTCACTACTTCTAGCTTGACCTAGGAAAGTTCTGTCTCATTTTTAGTTTTGAGTTCTTCATTTCTGAAACAAAGGCAATAAGGCTTACCTCATGGAGTTGTGAGGAATAAGAAAAATAGAATATGAAAGACATCTTGCACAGTAATTAGTAACTAAAAGCCATGTAGTACATGTTATATTTCTATTTCCTTTCTTCTTTACCCCTCACAAATAGAAATAAGGATTCACACTTGCAGGATTAGCATGAGAAATAAGTGCCGTTCTTTATGTGAAAGTATATGGTGTGTGGTATAGTCCCAAAAATATTAGGAAGAAAATAAACTGGAAAAAACGTAAGAAATATGGCACTTCACACTTGCTCAGGACCAGACACTTTTATTCTTCCCAGATCTTACTCCCTCAGAGAGCATAATCTATCAATTCTAGAAGGGCCAATGGGCCACCCATCTACCTATCTAAACACTTGTCCACTGGAATGCATTGTAGGAGATTTACTTCATGCAAGTGGACTGCAGAATCATATGATCTGTCACACAAGTGTCTCTACTGTATAAAACTATAATTTCTTGACTATATCCTTCCCAGATTTATGGGCTGAAAAACTGAGCAGTGTACACTGTTTACAAATTACTCCTGGATGTTTGCTGACATCTCAGATGCAAAGGGCTAGATGTTATTGTGCTGTCCAGTTTCCACAAAATTTCCCATCGGAGCTTCACACTTCACAGGTCTCATTAGCTGCTAGACCCAAGTGTCAGTCTCTTCTGAACAGAGGAAAGTGACACCAAGCATTCTTCCATTACACTTTGGTGTTAATTCACTGGCTAATGCTTGCTCTTACACTTGGCGCACTTGCCTACACTAATGGAGGAGTCAAGAGTATTTGCTGTCTTTACCAGTGTTTTTCTTTTCTTTTTCACTTTACTTTTATTGTAAGTTATCTTTTAAAAGTCTGAAAACCATATTGAGTGCTTTCTGGAATTAGAACAGAAATAAAATAGCTAGGGATAAGTTTACATTTAGATACATATATTAATATTTAGATAGGTGACAGATAGATATTGTTGTCTACATTTTTCATTAATTAAAATACTAGAGAGTTTAAATTTGTTACTTAGTGACATGTTATAGGACTGCTTGATCTAGCCTGATGACAGGTTAGCGCAAATATACCCTCTTGATTATTGCTAGAGACAAAATTGAAGATGTACTCTTGGTTGCTATTTCTTCAAGAAAAATTTCAACCCCAGTTTAATATAAAGTCAAAGATTAACAAATTATTTGTAATTTAATAATTATGGGCAATGTTTTGAAGTACTTTTTCCCCTAGGCTTTAGACTTCTGGTAGGTGATTTTAGTTATCTATTCGGATTAGTTTCTACTTAAAAAAAAAAAAAAAAAAAACTTCCCATCATATCAGCCCCTTAATGAAATACTTGAAATCAAGGGACATTTGAAAACTGTAAGCAAATAATAATGGTGGATAATTCAAGGAATAAAAGCAATTAAAATTTCTAGAGAAAACAAAAAGTAATTGAGAAAAATATAAAATCAAGATTCACAGCTTAAATGTGTTTTATACTCTTTAAATAATCACAATACTGTAAGTATGCCTTATCAATTTTGATCTTTCAGAGTTACCTCAGAGACAAAACACAGAAGATTATACTATGAATATGAAATGAAGTGCAGATATTATCAACCTATTGTAATGTAAAAGCACAAAAGAAAGTCTCAGAGATAGAAGAGAAAAGAGAAGTAAAATATCCCATCTTTAAAAGGAGAGGAACAAGAAATATCTATAATTGACAGAATAGAAATTAAGATTTAGGTATAATATGTTTATGAATATGAATATTGGTTCATAATATGAATATGAACCAATAAAGGAACTATGATAGAATTATGTTTAAAACTCTCTGGAGAGAAGGTATAAAGTGGTGTAAGTGAATACAATTAGCAACTTTCATAATAGGAAGTACATAATGTTTCAATTAGTAAAATATTCACCTTAACTAGAGGTAGAACAATAACTACTAAAAGAAACAGCTAATGGTGATTAATAATAGTTGCCTCTGGAAAGTGGAACAAAGAATATAAGGGAGTCTGGAAGGGAACTACTGTGTATATGTGTTTTAATTTTAAGTTAGAAATATTTCAAGAATTCAAAACAAATACATAAAACAATAAATATCCAAGTATACCTCCGATTTTTCAAATTTAGTCTTTTGCCATTGTTGCTTCAGTTTTTATAATTTTAAAAAAGCAAGTTAAGCTTCTTCAACTAAAAAAAGTAAAATACAATTGAAGAACCAAATGTACTTCCATTACCTACCCACTTATCAGGGTTAATAACTAGTTTGATGTTGGTGTTTCATTCCCTTCAATGTTTTGGGCATGAATCCATAAAATACATAGTATTTTTTTTAACATAAATGACTGGTTTGCCAAATTTCCCTTCCATATTAAATATTATTTTCCTTCTTTCTTTTTTCTTCTCTCTCTCTCTCTCTCTTTCCCTCTCGTGTGTGTGTGTGTGTGTGTGTGTGTGTCTGTGTGTGTGTGTGTGTGTGTGTATGTGTGTGTGTGAATCAGAGTCTCACTCTGTCTTCCAGGGCTGGACTGCAGTACCACAATCACCACAGCCTGGACGTTCTGGGCTCATGTTATTCTTTCGCCTCAGCCTCCTGTGTAGCTGGGATTAGAGGTACATGACACCACACCTGGATAATTTTTAAATTTTTTGTAGACATAAGATCTCACATTTTGCCAGTCTGGTCTCAAGCTCTTGGGCTCAAGCAATCCTGCTTTGGCCTCCCAAAGTGCTAGGGCCCAATATTATTTATTTAAGAATGTATGAATGTTGATATATGTAGCTCTACTCTATTCAGGAATTTTGTTTGTTTTTGCTATTTAGTATAGCATTTTATGACTACAATTTATTTATGAATCTTTCCATTAATGGACAACTGGGTTATTTCCAAATCTTCACTATCATAAACATTCATGGATATCCTTATAATCTACTTACATATTGATATACTTGTGCAAGGGTTCTTCTAGGTTAAGTAGCTAGCAGTGAGCTGCTAGTGTGTAGGGAATGCACACCTTCAACTTTACTATATTAGGCCGAATTCATCTCTAAAGTAGCAGTACCAATTTAAATTACAACTAGTAACACATGAGTGTTCCTGTTGCTTCACAATCTTTCCGACTATTGGCATTCTCAAACTTTAATTTTGCAAACATGATAAAGTAAAATGGCATTGCTTGGCTTCATTTTGCCTTTACTTGATCATTAGTAAGATGGAGCAGCTTTCCATACGTTTATTAGACATTTGGATTTCCTCTTTCATGATTATCCTACTACTTTCTTCTCATTTTTCAATTTTATTTTTGTAATATGTAGAAGTTATCTATATAATACTAATCCTTTGTGTGACATACATTATACATGCTGTTTTCTAGGTCTGCTTTCTACTTTGTATATGATGCATTTAATATAGATATTATATACTTTAATATACTCAAATTTATCAACTTTTTTTTTTAAGGTTTGGAGGTTTTGTATCTTAAGAAATCACTGCCTTCCCTGAGGTCATAAACTATTTTCTCATCTTTTTTTCTGAAAACTTTAAACTTTTTCATCTTCATATTTAATTGTTTAACACAAATGGGAGCTATTTTGAGCATAGGGTATTGGTCTAATTTTATCCTTGTAGATCTCAAGTATCTCAGCATCACTTATTGAACAGCCTGCCCACTCCGCCCCCCCCCCCCACTGGTTTATATGCTACCTTGTTATACCAAGTTTCCATAAATGTGAAGGAGAGTCCTAGGCTCTTTGTTCTGCTCCGGTAATTATTTATTTTTTATCATCAGGTCTTCTGAAATATTTATCTTAACCATATATATATTCACTTAAAAAGAAATAGTAATAAAAATAGAAAATCTAATCATCTCAAACTATAAAGATAGAGATGTTTTTATTTCTCTTTTGAGGTTCTATAAGAAAAAAATGTACTTTCGTAAAACCACGTCTGGCGGCTTCTACTGAAGTACCACTCAAAGCATATTACTTTTACAAATAGTCACAAAATTGTTGAATGCATATGCCTTGGAAAATGTATTTTATTTAAAACATTGGGTAAATTACTCAGCAGCATAATCTCCTCCCTTGGCATAAAATAAAATTCATATATGAGAGGTGTTCCGAATCTATTCTTGGAGAGGAGTTAAAAATGGGCTTTAATGCATTTTTTGGAGCCATTAAGCCCTGCCAGGTAAATAATGTGTTTTTTAAACATCCCTGAATCTATATTTACAGTCTTATGATAAATGGTAATGGCTCCAAAGAGAAATGTTAAGATCTAATGGATATTTAAAACAGTCCCTCAATATGTATTTATGCAAGGGATCCAAAGAGACTCAAAAGCAGTTTAGTTCTATTTGATCAATGGCAATCAATGGTTTTGAAAGATGTAGAATATTTAGAGTCCATATTTAAAACTCCTATAACAAGCAGTCCTACAAGCTTATGGTTATAAATGCTTCTTTGTAGCTTGGGACAGATGTGGAATTTTGAAAATATCCCATTAACATCAACACCAAAAAAAGGCCAAGAAAATTTAGCACAGAAAAAGATGACATTTCACAATAGTAAAGTTGTGGTACCAAACAAGGAAAGCTGGTACATCCTTTTTATATCCTCAAATGGATTTTCATTTTATGTTACTCAGTAGGAGTCATTTTGAAGACAATTTCTTCTGAAAATAAGCTTTGAAGCTTTACTGTTTTTAAAAATCCCATTTGATTCAGTTTGCACAGGACTTGGTTTCTATTTCTGTTCTTTTCTCCCTTTAGAACCACTTAACATTTCCATTGCATTGTTTGATGAAAGAATCAAATCACACCTACTGAGTCCTTTAAATGCACTGTGTATGTGGGGAGGGAAGCATAGAAGTAGAATTTGCACCAGATTCTTGGAAAGTCATTCTGGGCTATAAGAATGTCAGCAAACTGTAGGAGACTTTTGGAAACCATCCAACAGTCGCCTATCAACGCATGAAATGGTGTCCCCTTGACTGATTTAGATGTTAGGCTAACACAGTAAGTTGCAGTCCCAGTGGTTAGTTCATTTGCTATTTGGCCACATATCACTGCCTTTCAACCCCCAACCTGTAATAATAAAGACCCTATGCTTTCACTTCTATGAGCCTGGGATCTACTGCGTTCAGCATATGGAATTCTAGTCTAAAAAGTCTATCACCATGAAACTCAACATCCCATAGCTCCGAGTCATTAAGAGATGTCCAATGCATCTGTTCTCTCCTGTGTTGGTGTTTCAAGTTCTTACAAGCCTTTCACATCAGGAAGTATCTACAGAGATACTGCTGTCAAGAGAGATGAATCTGTACCTCCTACACTAGTGTCCACGTCCTACAACTCTGTTTAATTCTCTCTGCCATTCATCTCAGTTTGATTCAGCCATTTTTCACTAATCAAGGCAGCTTTCACATAATCCTCAATCCATAGGTCAGAATGCAGTGAAGAAAAATCAAGACGGGTCCATTCAATAGACAAGAAATAAAATCAGACCACTTTTGGCTTATGAATCATTGGACAAATATGTCATATTAGAGTAAGGCATCTATTATCCCAGAAAACTGGAGTTATACACAATACATATACATCTTATATTTTAGTGGGGTCAGAGAAACATCCTGTAAAATCCTATCTTCACAGATAGAATACTAACTGATCTACTCAGCCTACTGCAATCATAGTCAACATCATTCTTTATAATAGACTAAACCAGAGATTATACAATAGTTCAGGCTGATCGTAATCTGGATTATAAAATCACAATCTAGAAACATAAATAAACATGGACCCATAAAGAATAACCCACAGGGACAGTATGACACAAAATACACTAGGAAACACGTGGAAAGTCTGGAACGAGACACGCAATGACATAAATAGAAAATATGTGGGAAGGCAGTCCCTGAAAAAAGTCCTGTGGATAAGCAGGTGCTTAATTGATGCTTTGGATGGTGGTATAATAAAGAGACATCCTGAGAAGCTAGGAGAAAAAATATATATGCAAAGAGGAAACTGAAAGGTTCACAGAAGGACACGAAGTGACAAAAGCCAGAGGGAGTGAAGACAGGCAAAGAAGAGGACTCTCACTCACAGGCTACATTCACACAGAGAATTACTTAGTAAATTTATTTATTTCCCACATCAAAAAAGATTTCTCACAATATTAAAATGTTTTTTATTTCTTCTTATTTTATTACTACAGAATTACTTTATTAATAAATTATGCATGTGTTTAAGAAGTTATACATTATGCATCATCAGAGTGCCTCGTTACTTTGTTTTGGCCACATAATTCTATGGTTGCTGGGTGTTTCGACTGGTCAGCTTCTGAACAACTGGGAGGTTGGATGATTCAGGATGGACAGGTCAGGGGTTCCAGGCTGAGGTATGGTCAGCCACAGAGGAGACAGACCAGGTTGAGGTTACCAGCTGGTGCAGGTAGAGAGCTAAGAGAGATGCAAACGCCGAGGAAGGAACACGGATTGCTTACCCACCTGGGACCAGGAAGGTGACACATAAGGCAGGTTCAAATGTAGGACAGACTTGGGCCAAAAGGTGGTTCTTTGTTGGAAGACCAATCAAGGAACGGAATCGTTGAGAGGTCTGAGAGAAGTGTGTTATTCTCATGCCGACATGATTCATTCAGATCCAACTTGCTAAGTCCATTCTGAGAAGTTCCCATTTCTTCTTAAAGAACAGGGACAGTTAATTTAGGCCTGGTTTTCCAGGGTAGAAGTAGATTGACCGACCATCCAGAATCCTTCATGATGCCCTCACCACTCCTACTGTGTGTGGCGAAGCATTTCTCTACACATAGATAACTTCCTGCTCCCCAAGTCAGGGACTTCTCAGCTTGAATTTGTGAGAAGCAGGCAGTTGTCTAGGGAGGCAGCAACTGCTGAGGAGGAAGATGTGATGTCTGGGCCCCCTTCAGCTTTCAGGTCTTTTCCCTGGGGCACCCATGACCATGGGTTCAACCTTCTTCTCCTCATGGCACAAGGTGGCTGAGGTCGTGATGGTGCCTGGAACTTCACAGGTACTTAATAAACGTTTGGTGAATAACAGAAATAATGAGTTATCTCCCAACCTGCAGAGAGAATGTCCCCTGCTGTTTGTGTTCATCCACAAAAGGTCAAAGTCTGAAGTGGCCCAGTTTCATCACTTTAATCTCTGGGCCCTGAAGTAGTCAGCTCTGGGTGGTCTGTGCTCATGAAGCCTCATTGGTGAGTGGGAGGTACAGGGGTGACCCAACACCAGCTGCCTGCAGGCAGAGCTCTGCTGAGTCAGACCACCAAATGGGTATGGCCAGTGCAGCCTGGGACTTGCTTTATGCTTTCATTTCTAAATTTATTTTTAGATGACATTGCTTATTACTTTACCCTATTTTCTTTGGTTGCCTTTCTTGGCCATTTTTAAAATCTTGAGTTATCCCTTTAGTAAGCTAATTATATATAGGAGAGAAATTAGAACAAAAGTCATTGTAATAGTAACACAACCAACTAATCATTTATTGTGCACCAGAATTTTTTCACCTATCTAACCCACCTTTCCCCTCCAGGTGATTGAGAAGCAGCCTAGAGTTGTAATTAAGGATGTGGATGGTAGATGCATGTTCAAATTCAGCTCTGCCACTTAGAACCCTCTGTTTGAATTATTCATTGCTTTCTTTATATCTTCTCCAAGTTATGAAAAGGTAATCATAATAAGATAGATGGAATTTTGTGTTTCAATTTACCACTTCATGTGGATATTTGAATTAAACAGTATCTTAAAATGCTTCACTTTGAGTAATCTATTTGATATTTATTGACTGCTTACTGTCTTAGTCAGCTCAGGATGCTAAAACAAATAACCATAGACTGGGTGGCTTCAACAACAAAACTCATTTCTCATGGTTACAAATGCTGGGAGTCCAAGATCAGGGTACCAGAATGGTCAGGTTCTCAGTGCAAGCCCTCTTCCTGGTTTACAGATGGCCACCTTCTTGCTATATCCTCACATGGAGAAGAGAGAAATCTCTCTCGTCTCTACTTATAAGGGCACTGATCTCTCGCATGAAGATTCCACCTTTATGACCTAATTACCTCCAAAAGACTTCATCTCCAAATACCACTACAATAGAAGCTAGAGTTTAAACATAGGAATTTGGGAGGAAGACACGAATATGCGATCCATGCATGTTTGCATATTGAGTACAAGAAAGAGAAAGTAAAAGGGAGAGAGAGAGAAAAAAAGACAGTGTTTAGGAATGAGGTGGGGAGAGGGGTATCCAAACTTTGTTCATTCTCCTATCCTTTATTCCATCCCATTAGCAACTGAATAACATCTACTCTGAAACATCACCTTTCCATTGTCCCTCAGTGATAGGTATATCATTTTGCATTCTCTCCATAATTTTCCATACTAGAGGACTGCTTCACAATCAATGGGATGAAGAGAACAAGAGCATTCCTTCCAGTTCAGTTGGTATGGCCTGGCCAGGGTCTGTGGGATGTTCTTCCTCTGTGGACCCACATTTCCCTGGAGGGAAATAGGCTTCAGGCCATGTATGAAGGCTGCTTATTTATGGAGAAGCCTGGCCTGTGTGTTTGGAAAGGCGAGGGGTTCTAAGAGGAGACGGAAGAGAAAGGATAGTAGTACTGGTAATAAGAAAATAAATGCAGGATGTGCTAAGCAAATTGAATACTATTGATTTCATGCATCAATATTTTTCCAACCTTCCTCTGTGAGACGATTGGCCTGACTGAGGCCAGAAGACAGAGATTGGTGTATTCTCAAGTTGGACTATTCATGCTTTGGAAAATCAGAATACTAGTATTAAAAATGCTATGTTATATGCTTTATATAGGAGGTCCAGATTTTCATAAGGTCTCAAGTTTGTCAGAAGCCCTAATCCAAAGTCATTAACTGCGTGCAAATAATTATGGAAAGAAGTGAAGTGGCTTCTAAATGCAACGTTTATTCATTTCCCACTAATATACTGTGAAGTTGTGAACATGTAAACAAGAGTCCCAGAATGATTTCTGGCTGCTGTTTCCTTGAACCTATGACACCAGCACTTAATGCTTTTCTGAAGAATGGCTGAGAGGTTCACAAATCCAATATCCCCTGGAGTTATTTCATTAGATTTCCTAACTTTAAAGCCTATCTGGAATGCCCTTCTTCCTTTGCAGCTCTTATTGACTGACGCTGATTATGCCATCAGCAAACCTCACTAACTCAGTCCTTCACTTAGATCATTAGTGGTCAATAGAGGGCCCGAGATGGCTCACTATTAACTTTGCATTCAGAGGACCGACAATGAATACTTCTTTGTTTTTCACTGTGTGATTCCTTTGGCACTCTATAGGAAAAGGAAGAGGAGAGTGAAATAATCAAATCTCGGATTCGTCCTCCATTCTTCCTACATGTACAGGAGTTGGGGGATTGTCAGGGCCTCTTTATTTATATGAGCTGAGCACACAGGGTTCAAAGGAGAAAATGCCAGTGTGCCTGTCTCCCAGTACACACATGCAGAAGCCAGAAGGAAGTACAGCCTACATGAACACCACCACAGTCTCTGCCTCAGCGTGGGGATGTGGTAAAACTGATAATGACAAGCGTAATTTAAGAAAACTTTTTTGAAATCAAAGA
>CAUYQG010026058.1:0-15776 GCA_963574415.1 Tarsius wallacei
AAAAAAAAAAACTCAAATAAGTCACAAACAACTTGATTACGACAAAGGGTAGTATTTTCCCCTAAGAACAGCAGATGTAGCATTTCTAGGATGACAACAGATCATCAGGGCCCTCAAATAAAGCACCTGATGCCTGAATTCTAGCACTGAAGCTATCCTAGGATGGGTCACATAATGCCCCCATTTATATTTACTGCGCACTTTTGCATCTTCATCCAATAAAACAAGCTTGTTTACAAAAACCAAAAAGTAATCATCCAAAGCCTCTCTTTCCCTGTCTTTCAGCCTATTCAATACAAATAAACACCCTATGTTTACTCATCTACTTAGACTTCATACTCCACCTACTGCCAGGAGGATTTGAGGCAGGTTCTGCATTAAACCTACTGTGAAATACGAAGGTTAGAACTGAAGCAAGAGCAGAGACTTCATGGTGGGAGCAGAGTGAGTAGAAGTTTCCACATCCCTGAAAATAGCTGATGGCTTTGCTGAGCTCTGACTTGCTTTCCAAGTGTCTGGAAGGTACAAAAGAAACAGGCTGGCCTCTTTGGGAGGGTCATGCCTCTGGCAGCCCAGGTGATTATGCAGGTGAAGCGCCACCCTGCGAGCTGTCTCCTCCTGCTTTGCCAAAGCCACCTGCCCACTATCCAGAGGTTTAAAAAAGGCTGATTTTTAGCCAGTACAGCTGCAATGGGCAACATGGTTTGTTCCATGTTTTTGCTCTTGTGAATAGAGGGAGTAAGGTTCTTGGCGTTTGGGTAAAAAAACAGAAGGCGCCTGAATCCCTGGAATTGCCTCCCTCCAGTCTTCCTTGACACCGGAGAGAAATGAGTCTCTGATTTGTTTAATCTAGATTGTTCTGGGCTTTGAGTTGTATGCTATGGAACACAATCTTAATTGAGTTTTCCTGCTCAGCATTCTGTTCTTGTTCCTGCATTCTTTTTAGATTTCTTAACATTTGCTCTTTCTGATAGATATGAAAGTCCTTTTTTTGTTTTTGAGTCAGAGTCTCACTCTGTTGCCCAGGCTGGAGTGCAGTGGAAGGCTCGTGGCCACCGCGGCCTCGATCTGCTGGGCTCAGGAGAGCCTTCCACTTCAGCCTCCCAAGCAGCTGGAACTACAGGCATGCACCACCACGCCCAGCTAATTTTTTGGATATATTGTAGAGACTGAGGTCTCTCTATGTCGCCAGGTGGGTCTCGAACCCTTGGACTCAGGCAATCCTCTCACCTTAGCTTCCCAAAGTATTGGAATTACGAGCATGAGCCACATCTCCCGGCTGTGAAAGTTATTTGAAAGGTTAATGTCTTGAATAATAATCATTTTTTATCAGTATATAATATATAATAATAAAATATAGATTATGTAACCCACACCAAAGTCGGAGCTTTAAGCAAAATTCTGGTAGGAGGGCTGCTGAACGTCTGTCTCCTTGGGCCCTCAGAATCTTGATTAGAAAAGGCAGGAGGGGACTGCCTGATTTAAGCATCTCTCCAAAACAGTGGTTTGGAAAAGCTTATTTTTATTTTTTTTTTATTTGAGACTTTAAATAGTCAATAAAAGGTTTTTTCTAACCTGGTTCAACTCATGCACTGACATGAGAGCTTTCACAGTTCATCATACCAAAGATACTAAAGTGCACAATATTTTATGCATCATCAAGGAAGGAAAAATCTGCCAGTTATAATTGTAAGATGTATCTTGGTTTCAGAAATGTTAAATGTGAAAAAAGTGCTTTGCAGGATCAATGAAATATGGTACTTATAGTTAACTGTACAGTTTAACTTAAGCATTGTTATCCACAACCAGCCACAGATACTCAGAATTCTACTGTTGACTTTCTGTTCCATTCTTGCCAAGAAATAGGTGGGCCCTTTCTGGGTGCCAAACAGATTTTGTTCCACGATAAGAATACCCAGAAAGAGACCGCTTTCTGGAATTAGACCCTTAATTTGATTTGCAAAACGTTTTTGTCTCTACTAGGAGATTACTCAGGGTTGACTTTCACTGCTAATTCTGTATTTCGGGTCATCCTGGTGGTTTGTCTCTTCAGGAGAAAACTCAGTGATGGCTACTCATGACACAGATGTGGATTTTCTGTCTCTTGGTCCTCTCTCCTGCCTGAGCAGTGTGTTCTCTGTGTTGACTGCGTTGCACCTGCACTTGGATGATGAGAGGGATGTCCTTGTCTCTCTGTATCAGATGCTGTTGATGACCTGAGCCATATCCTCTCAGCCTGCTGGATCACTTGCAGCTGGGGTGGACTGTTTCCAGCCACTGACGGCTTCTTATCTCAAATGCCTGAGGCTTTCTTTTTCCTCTGCCTTAGGACTTCCCTCCATTAACTCAGAAGTTGCTCGACTGGTGGTGGATAAATGCTCCAGCTTTCGCGTCCTCTGATGGAAAACTCTGAGGCCTGCCCACGTGAGGCCTGCCCAAGCAGGAGTGAGGTTCAGCTTCCCACAACAGTAGCCCACCTCCTTAGCGCACACTTGCTGTCCCATGTTCCCCACTTCCTCACTTGTGCTTCCTGGGATTGCCTCCCAGGTATGCCACTTGCAGTAGAGTCCTTTTTTCAGGATCTGCTTTTGGGGGAACTCTGTTTATCAGAAAAAGTAACTCCCCGATGGGCATTCAGGCTGAAAATGTTTGTTCCAATAGTCAAAAAATTTGGCGCCATGTAAAAAGCTTTATTGTGGCTGCAACTTGGGGTTGTGATCCATTGTCACAGTAATGGCCCCAGGTGAGTCACACCCCCAGACATTCTTGTGCCTTTGTGTCGTCCTCTTCTACATTGACTCTAGGCCCCTACGACTTGCTTTGGCTGGTGAAACATGGACACATATGATGTCAATAGAGGCAATCGGCACTTGCGTATTTGACCTTGTCCTCTTGGGACATTTCTACCAACACGCAAAGAGGCCCAGGCTAGTCCAGTAGAAGACAAGAACGAAGACGCCCTGGCCAACAGCCAGCACTGTCAGATGGGAATGGTGGTGGCTCAAAAGTCCACCTACATCAGACTCAAATTGGTAGACACCCAATAGTTTCACACATAGCCCAACTAAGCGTATGTTGAGCCAGCTAGGGTCTGCCTTATTTGCATACCCTAGGAAACTGTGCCCAACATCTGGCACAGATAAGGGTGTAGATGAGATAAACCAAGTAGCTGTAAGGCCCCAAACCACTGTTGCCCTTTGAAGCTCACTGACCCAGACACTCCCCTCTGGGCTGATGAGCCCCATCACCTAGACTCCTCTCCAATCCCCCTTTCTCCCAGGAGTTCCCTCACCCTCCTCTTTCCCTTTGTCCTCCTCCACTCTTCTGCGTGGTGGCCTCTGAACAGTGTCATGCTGTGAGCAACTTCCCTTGCATGCAAGCCTGTCAAAGTGTCATCATACAAAACTCATCGTGTGCTATTGCCACCACCTGGTTATATAATTTTTTTCCTGATCAGCCTCAGAATCTCTCAAACCCACGACAGCGGGGGAGGTTAGAAAAGACTGAACTCCAGCTACTTGGAAGGCTGAGGTGGATGGATCACCTGAACCCAGCATGTTGAGTCCAGTGGCCGTGGGCATGCCGCTGCACTCCAGCCTGGATGACAGAGTGAGACTCCAACTCAAAAAAGAGAAAGACGACTCACTAGGGCTGATGCCCTCAAGAACACTGATGGATGAGTTATCCTTGCTAGGAGCCGTGGGCTGCTGAAAGCTTGCAAGGGCAGGTCATGGTGGTGGGGTAGAGACCTAGAACAAGGAGGCCAAGAGAGAGGGACCAGGAGAGGGAAAAGCTCCCAGAAGTGACAGAGTGTCGGAAAAAAGTAGAGGACAGTGGTGTTACTAAGAGTTGTGTAGATGGTGTTCTTCAAGTGATGTGAAGAATCATTGCAAGTTCTGTTTGGATGTCCCTGCTTTCAATGGAACCTTGTTCTGGGACTGGCCCACTTGGATCCAGGCTTTATATCTGATGCACAGTGATTATCTTAAGATATTCTTTTTTTTTTTAACCCTCTGGTCAAGCAATTAAAGTTTCCTAGACTTTTCTCTTTCACCAAATTCTTGACCGAGACACACTGTAACCACCTTTGGTGAGTGAAATAACAATAGCCATGAGGTCACAGCTTAAGCCATCACCATTTTCCTCAGCAAAGTCACACTTTTAGTAAAGCTTGCCAGGAAGCTCAAGTACGTGGATTTAGATCAGTGGAGACTTTCTTGCATTTTGTTCTTAGCTAGTGTTGAGACTGGAAGTAATATTTACATGTATCTTTTACTCCTGGGAGTATAACATTGTGCTAATAATAACCGTAAGAAAGCAAGTAAGATTTATCCCCACCACCCCTCTGCTTCCAGTGAGAAGTGGAAGAATCATGAATAATAAATATGGAGATAAGAGAATGAAACTGGGAAATCAATTTACTGCAAAATATTTGCATATTTTATTAAAAGAAACTGTGTATGAGGCCCATAACGGGGTGCGATGATTTATATTTTGATTTCATTCGTGTGTCTCCCGCCTCTGGGAGAAGTGGCAACATGCAGCCATCCAGGCAGGCTTCTCTTTCCCATTGACCTCGAGACTCGTGGTGCGTCAGGGTTCAGAGGGGCCTAGATGCTGATTCTCTGCTGCTTCTTTTACAGCAAAGGAGATGGAGGTCTGGAGAAATGACGCGTGTTGGTGGCAGAGCCCAGTTTCACCTGGAAGAAATTCCATTGCCCTGTGTATCAGTCCGTTTTGTGTTGCTATAAGGGAACACCTGAGGCCGAGTAATTTATTTTTTTTTGAAAATTTACTTATCTTAAAGATGTGGGGTACACTTCAGGATTAGGTATATAAGTGGACATTGTACAGGTAAACTTTGAAGCTCCCTTTGGTCCCCACTTGGCCTGGGTTGAGAACATGAATGCTTGTTGATGTGATGTGCCCCCCCCCGCCTATGCTGGCAGTGTCCTGCTGCTACCAATCCCTTTCTTATAGTATTATGATGGATGTTCAAGGCCTGCTTATGAGTAAGAACACGTGGTATTCAGTTCTTTGTTTCTGTGACAGATCACTGAGTATGAGACACTCTAAATCCATCCAAGTCGCTGCAAAGTCCATAATTTTGTCTCTTATGGCTGCATAGTATTCCATTGTGTCTATGTACCACATTTTGTTAATTCAGTCCAGTTTCAATCTGCAGCGTGGTTAGTTCCATGTTTTTGCTATTTGTGAATAGTGCTGCAATAAATGTGTATATGCAGGTATCTTTTTTATAAAATGATTTGAGTTCCTCTGGTTATATTCCCAGAAGGGAGATTGCCGGGTTATAGGGAAGGTCGATTTTTAGACTTGAGGCCGGGTAATTTATAAAGGAAAGAGGTTTGTTTGGCTCACAGTTCTGCAGACTACAGGAAGCATAGTGCCAGCATCTGCTTCTGGTGAGACCTCAGGAAGCTTTAAGTAGTGGTGGAAGGTGAAGAGGGAGCAGGTGTGTCACATGGCCAGAGCGGCAGCTAGAGAGAGGAGGAGGTCCCATAAGTGACCAGCTCTTGTGTGAACTAATAGAGCAAGAACTCACTCGTTATCGGGAGAAGGACACCAAGCCATCCATGAGGGGTCTGCCCCCATGACCCACTAGGCCCCTCCTCCAACATTCGGGATCATATTTCAACATGAGATCTGAGGGAACAAATAGTGAAACCATATCACCCTCAAAATGCAAGAAACAGGATGAAAGGATAGTCGTTCAAGTGTGCATGTCCGTCGTTTTTTACATCTTTGCTCAAAGTTAGGAAGACAAGAATTTTTGTCTCCTTTTCTTATAAGAACACATCAATGCAGACAAATGAACCCTTGGATACAGATGACATCTCTTTTGACAGAAATGAAAGAAGAAATCGTTCGTTGAATAGATAAACACTCTTCCCCACCCTTTCCCCATTCCAAGAACAGCTTGTAGACCACGGATCCTCATTCAGTGACATGTGGAGAATTTGTGGGGTTTCTCTTCCTCTCTCCAAACCTTCTCTGTTACATAAAAAATGTTTTAAAAGTGACATCCCTGTTGCCTACTGCTGATTGCTTGGCAGTACGTGAAGCTTAGGAACTGCCACCTGCTGGAGACCAGAAGGCCCGTGACAGTCCCCCTCTTCCTGTTGGGCTTGTCCACAGTTCATGTCATCCACAAGGCCATCACTCCGCCTGGCGGCTTCCACTCTGGGTGGGCCTTCCCAGGCGTCCACCCTGCCCTTTCAGTGGCTGCCCTGCAGATGCATGGTGTTCCACTACTGTGGCCCCTCATGCTGTTCTGGAATCTCCCAAGATTCCTGGCCAGTCCCTTCTCTCATTTCCCAGAGAATCTCTTCCGAACTCTCCCCATTGCCTTCACCCTCCCTTCCTCTCGGAGTATGGCAGTGCTCCTGCTGGCTGGGTAGACAGCAGCTGTTTGGAGACACGTGCGGTGCATGGCTGTTAAACCGCCTGCTTTTAGCATAATGCCCGGCATAGAGCAGTTCCTCAGGGCATGCTTGCCGAGGGGTTGAATTAATGAAGCAGCATCCCAAGAAGGTGCAGGTTCAGTGAAACACGGGTTCGATCATGGTGAGCACAGGCATGTCACTGCTTCTATGGATTGGGGGAAATGGAAGAATCCATTAGGGAGTCCCTTGCTCCAGAGCGGAGAGACTGGGGTCTAGAACCAGGTCTGCTGTGAATTATCCACACGACTTTTGGGCATTATTCCGTCCATCCGCCAGTTCATTCATTCAATCATTCCCATAGCCATCACCCAGCACCTGCCTCGAGCCGGACATTGTGGTGGAGACAGACAATACAGATGCAGTGAGGTTCGCATGCTGCCCCTGGAATGCTCACAGCCCGGTAAGAAGCTTGAATAATGAACCCAACACGGTGTGGACAGTCACAAGGCATTGAGTCGGAGGGCATTCAGAGGAAAGTTACTTCATTTCAGTAGGGGCAGTTGGTTGGGGAGGAGAGTGGCACTGTGGTTGGGGCTGGAAGGATGAGACAAGTGAAGAGAGAAGTGAAGAACAGAGGGTTCTTGCAGGGCAGGAGGTGGCTGGGGGAGACCACACCTGGAAGAGTCTGCAAGATTAGGAGCCTTCGTCAGTTTCTACCTGCAGCGGAAACATGGGCGGGAGAATGTCCTTTAGCCAGGCTACCCGGGATTCAAGTCCTGGACTTGTCATTCTTTTGGATGGGAAAGATGGTTAGTGTGAGAAGCACCATCAAGATCCCCGATGTCATTGACCTGGGGTCCCTGCCTAGGGTATGCAGGACTCCTGGGTTCTCTTGCATTTTTTTGCATGGTTTTCCCTGTGATGTAGATGAGGAAACTGGGTCCCAGAGAGGCAGGACTTGTCCAAAGTCATATACATCCATGAGCAGCCAAAATGTTTGACCATCTTGCTCCCAGAGTTGTTCAGAGGTGAGGTTGAAATGACGCTCGAAAGAGAAGGAAATCGGAAGAAAGGCGCGGGAGCCCATTCACTGGAGATCTGCTCGACACACGGCTCTCGGGGACTCTGGATGTTTCTCCTTCTCGGGAAGAGTCTTTGCCTTCTTCTTACGCTAACCCTGACTGTCTTCTGAGGCATACTCTCTCCTCCTTGTGTGCATTCCGGAAGCAACTCTCAGTCAGAGGGCCCTTTGTTTCCCTAGACAAGGAATGGGCACGTGACCCAAGCTCAGCCAATCAGATTCTCCCCTGAGATTTTTGAGCAGAGGCAGGTAAATATAAAAGAGGGCAGATGCTGGGTCACCCCCACAGTGGCCTACCGAGAGACACTAGACAGTCCTTGCTCCTTACATTCCTGCATTCCAGAGCTGCCCTGGTTCTGTCTGTGTCTATTCCCGCTTTCTCCTTGCTTCTGTGTGTGTGGGCTTAAGAAAGCTCATCTGTCTTGCTTAGCCTCAGTTTCTTCATCTTTATAATGGGATGATGACCCTACCTTGACATGCTGTTGGGATGATCAGGTGAGCCAATGGGGTGAAGCATTCTGCAAACGGTAAAGTGCTCTAGGCATGGGAGAGGCTACTTTGCTTGTGATTATTATGAAGGGACAGCCAGTAGTCACAGAAGACACAGCAAGCAAGTGTTTTGGTGGGTCCCAGTGAAAGCGCAGAGCTGCCTTCTCCAGGGATTCCATTTAAAACGGATCATGGAGGGAGCCCGGGGGAATCAACTCTGCTGAATCTGGAGTTTTGCAGACTGCTCATTAAAAGAATTTCTAAAAATAAGTCCAGGTCAGAGAAGGTGTCCCAGACAAGAACGTTTTTCAGAGCTTGGCCCAAGTGCGTGTGATCTCACTTTCCCACCGCCTGGCTGCCTGGGGAGACAGACCGACTCCACACGGACTCCGTGGCCATTTTTTGCCTGAATAGAGGCTGGAGCCCTTTCCTGCACTTCTGGGACACAATGTCTCAGCTTTCCCAAGCACTGGAGCCCGAGTGGCTTCCTCGTTGACAGCAGCTGGAGCCTTGGGCACAGCCCCAATGATCTGATGTGTCCGTGACTCTCCAGGTGGGCCTCTGGTCCTGGCTACTGTTCTGAGCCTCAGACCCTGCATGGAAGGCCCGTAAACACACCTGTCTAGGATGGGCTCATTCCACATCCACCCCACTGGGAGTCGGAGGGGCAGCTCCCAACCTCTCCCTCTATCCAGCCACCAGCAAGTCCTGCTGTGTTTATCCTCTACATTCTGCTAGACTCTACCACATGCTCCATCTCTCTCCATCTTCTCTTCTGGAAGCTCAGAGTGGTAAGCCTAAAGTCTTTTTTTTTTTTTGAGTTGGAGTCTCACTCAGTCGCCCAGACTGGAGTGCAGTGGCCGCTCCCGGCCACCGCAGCCTCGAGCTGCTGGGCTCCGGCGATCCTTCCGCCTCAGCCTTCCGAGTAGCCGGAACTACAGGCGCGCGCTACCACGCCCGGCCAATTTTTTTGATTTATTGTAGAGATGAGGTTTCGCCTGCCCAGGCGGGTTTCGAACCCGCGGGCTCAGGCAATCCACTCACCTCAGCCTCCCAAGGCGCGGGATTACAGCCTGGGCCACCGAGCCCGGCTGTCTTTTTTTTTTAAAGGGAAAAAGATATAACAGCAACTGGAAAGGAGAGGAATGTAGAATTTCCTATGACAGAACCGTACAAGTTCTCTTGTTCCATAGAGGGGAAAATTGCAGTTCTAAAAAGGCAACAAACCAGTACTGCCACTGGCCCATCTAGTGTCTTTGTGAGAATTAGAAAAATGTGCCCCTTCTTCCGGGCTATCACAGCCCTCTTCCATTTGCTTGGCTTGGCGAGCAAAGTGCAGGCCAGATTTCAATCTCTAATCTCTGCCTTGTGCAGTGAACTACCTGCACAATCATACAGGGCAGACTTGAAAATGACCCGCCAGCAACCTGAAGGCTGGGATAGCAACTTAGGATTTCAGGTAGGTTCGGGGCTTCCTCTGGTGTACTCCTTGAGCTCATGGGAACCTTTTTTCTCCTAAGTTGCAGCAGCATTTCGTTTTTCTTTTTGTGAGTCGGAGTCTCACTCTGTCGCCCAGGCTAGAGTGCAGTGCCACGCTCACGGCTACTGCAGCCTTGACCTGCTGGGCTCAGGTGATCCTTCCGCCTCAGCCTTCCAAGTAGCTGGGACTCCAGGTGCTCATCATCATGCCTGGCTAATTTTTTGATTTATTGTAGAGATGAGGTCTCGCCATGTTGCCCAGGCTTATCTCAAATCTCCAGGCTCGGGCGATCCTCCTGCCTCTGCCTCCCAAAGTGCTGGGATGACAGGTGTGAGCCACCACACCCGGCCTTGCAGCAACATTTCAAAAGCAGGTGACCAGCGATGCATCCTCCCCGCAGGGCCCATTGTCCCAGCACCTCCGTGGATTGGAGTCTTTGTGATAAACAGTAAGAGGGTTTGCTCAGCACAGAGTCATGGCAATCTGGGGCCCTGGGATCAGAGGTGCCTCTGGACTTTAGCCAAAGCGGCAACGCCACGTGGCAAAAGCAGCAGTGCCTCCCCCAGCCCCCAGAGTGAGCCTCCCTTTTGCCACCCATGAAGGCAGAGGCCTGCTCCCTTCATTCTAGAACTTCATTGTAGTTGCCTGCAAAATGTATGAGGGGGACGATGACTCATTCACTCCGTGAGTCCTGCTGAATAAGTGACGTTAGGCAAAGTCTGGAGGTCCTCTCTGTGCATTCCGTATGTATTGCCTCATAAAATTGTCCCAGCAACTCCATGAAGCAGCATACGACCTCTTCATCCTCCCCATCCACTGACAGGTAAACTGAGGCTCAGAAGCGGTTCATGGCAAGCAGTGGCCAGAGCAGCCATTTCCAAAGCTCTTGTCCCTCCCAGGCTGCCTCATCCCCAGCAGCTGAAGACCTGGGTTCTTGCTGCTATCAGGTGTCTCACTCCCAGTAACTTTGGGCAAGTGACTATATCTCTGAGCTTCCGTCTCTTCCTCTAAAGAGTAGAGGTACCAGCACGTTCCCAGACAACTCTGCAGGGTGTTGTGATAACAAAAAGAGAAACTTTAGGGAAGGCCCTTGGAAAGGTGATCAGTGGGCCAGGCATAGTGGCTCATTCCTGTAATCCCAGCACTTTGGGAGGCAGAAGCGAGAGGATTGTCTGAGTCCAGGGGTTCGAGACCAGTCTGGGCAACTTGGTGAGACCTCATCTCTAGAAGAAAAAAAAATAAAGGTGATCAGTGATGTGCAGATAAGAGGGCTTGCCAATCAGTCCCAGCACAGAGCAGCCTTAGGTGGCCAGAGCAGTGGAGCCCTGCAGTGTGAGGCCGGGAAAGTCTCTGTGTAGGCTAGAGAGACCCTCCAGCCGGCCCATTGACCAGGAGGCGTCCCCAGTAGCTCCAGAAAATCAACGAGATGTGGAAATGTATTGAAAGAAGGTGATGGGATCGTGCCATTCGATATATTTTTTTCTGTTTTCTTTTTGGTACTGTGGATACAAGTCATAGTGAAAAGCTACCAAAAAAAGTATAGTTCTTTCCGATAGTACATTGACCGAATAATAGATTTCTGCCTGCCTCTCTGCTGTGGCCAGGACCTTCAGTGGCATTCAACATTCTACCTGTTTTTCCTCTCCAGTCCCCATGGTGAAGGGGCAGATGCTGGCCCTGTTTTATTTCAGATGTTTGTGACGGGCTGTGGCTTGTGGGACATTAGCCTGTTTAAGGTCTCACTCTGGCATTCGCTGGATGCTTGACCTGGAGCAATGGCTCTCTGTTGGGGGTGACTGTGGCCCACGGGGGAACATTTGGCAATGCCTGGAGATAGTTTTGGTTGTATGACTGGGGAGATGTTCCCGGCATTTAGTGGGTAGAGGCCAGGGATGCTGCTGAACATTGTGCAATGCACGGGACGGCCTCTCCCCTGCTCCTCCCTCCCCCCTCTCCAAAGACATGGCCCCAAATGTTAATAGTGCAGGACTGAGAAACCGTGGTCTAGAGGAGGTCCCTCTCTGGGTCTCAGTTTCCTTATCTGTAAAGTGCAGGTGGGAGCATCACACCCCAGAAGATGTCTGCGGTCCCCTAAGGCTTCTGCCATCTAATGGTATTCCTGGCTCTGAGTGACTCAGAGGTTCTGCATCACTGACTCCTGTCCTGTGACACCCAGACCCCATTATAGCATCTCCGACGCCAGGGCACCCATGTGACCTGGCACTCAGCTGGGCGACGCCAGCAGGAGGCTCCTCGCAGCAACAGTCGCTGGAAAATGCCACCCCAGGAGGCAGACACTCTCCGCCCCCAGCCCTCGTTTGGTTTGTTTCCTCGTCTCCTCCTCAAGCGAGGCCCCATGGTTTCCGCATTTGCAAGAACTCTGGCTACCTGGGCCTTCTCACCTTGCTATTGCACGAACACAGAGCCCAGCAACTCGCCCAGACTTCCCATTGTGTTCCAGCTTTGGTTGCTTTCTTTGAGATGGGGCCCAGCAGTTGACATCTGACGTCAGAGTTTCTTTTCTCTTCGGCTTTTCCCTCTGCCCCCTCAAGGGCTTCCTCAGGCCTGCCGGACTGCGCCCCCTCCATCCTGAGGCTCGAGGCCCCTTTGTTCTTCCTCATCTGCATTTCAGTGGGATGCGTGTGGGACTTGAGTCCTGACTCTACCCCTTCCCCATGGTGAATGCAAGTGGTGAATGTAGTGGGCCGCCCAGGTCTCCCTTCCAGAGACCCTGCTGTGAGGGGTCATTTGAGAGAGCCTCAAGCTGCTAGTCGCCAGGTCCTAGGTGGAGCTTGCTAGAGGCCATGGCCACCCTGATCACCATGGGGTGGTGGAGTGGGACCATTTCTACCTGACCAGAACTGCTCTTACCGCAGTCTTTGCTGGGGGTGCCCATGGGCTGCCAGTACTTGCTCAGGGCTGCCCTGAGGTTGGAGGTTCTTCCTATCCAGTCCCCTTTCCTTCCCTCTCTCCGTTCCCAGCTGTTGGTTGTGCTGTCTGAAGGCTTTCCCTTCCCACTCCTGCCCTCTGTCCCCTTTGTCCTTCTTGGCATCTGCTTCTCGAAGGATCTGAACGGATGCATTTGAGCACGTCTGTGAAAATCCCTCAGTCTAGTTTCCTTGTCTGTGAGATGAAGAGGGTCAGATCTGCTGCATTTCACAAAGTTATTGCAAGGATTAAATGACAAGATACATGTGTCGCTTTGCACACCATGCAGTCGTGCAAATATCATGCATTACTGCTCGCTGCTCTTAGGTCCCATTTCCCTCGCGACCCTTTAAAGCAGCAGCAGATACTGAGGTGGCTTTTGATATTTTAGTCAGAAAACCCCCACCTGCTTTTCCCATTCCCGTGACTATAGCCACCAAAAATGACCCCCTATCATTTCCAAATGCCAGCGCAGGTTGCCTGGTTCCTGGTTCCTGATTGAGCCCCTCTGTGCTAAGTCCAGCTGACATATTCATAGATCCTTATTCCTACCAAAGTATTTACACTTCAACTTGGGTCTTCAAAGACCTCAGGTAATTAGTGCTGTGGGACTTCTAAACACTGGGTCAGGACAAGGATGAGTGATTTCTGGGAAGGAATGAATCACATTCCAAGTGGGTGTTGGGCACAATAACCATCAAGGACCTGGTACGGCATGGGACACCCTGCCAGGGCCAAGTTGCCGAAACATGACAGAAAGCCCAAGGACTAGACTGTCACCCATCCGGAGTGGGCAGCCAGAGACTGGGCTTGGAAACTTTCATGAATGCAGAGAGGTAGGTAGGGTTTTCAGCAGACTCAGCCACGCCAGGAGGAGTGGCCGGCAGCCAATCACCATCCAGAAGAGATGAGAGGCGCATCTCGTGGCCTATTGGAGCTCAGTCGGTTTGTCTCGGTTTCCCACAGAGAGAATGTGATTCTTGAAGTGGTGACCTCGGGGTCCCCTGGTGGGCAGCAACCTGTGTGTGACTAGGCCTCCTCCGAGGGTCTTGCCCCCCAAAAGGGCAGCAGAGAGCTCAGAAGGGAGGGAAGGTGCCCTGCCTCCTCCAGAGGTCCTCTGAAGCCTTTGGTATGTAAGATTCGCTTTGTGGGCTCTTCATTCTGTTTCTCCCAGTGCCCTGACCTTCTCTCTTCTGTATTTTTTAAAATACAGCTAACATTTGAATACGTTTTTGCAAGATGCCTCCTTCCTTTATAGGGAATAAGATGGTGGAAGAAACAAACAGATGAAATCATAAATACACTTTTGATGCTGCTCAAATCACTCTCATCTCAGGCTGCCTACCGTATCAGCCAGAAAGTCCGCTCTGCCCGTGGGCGGCGGCTGCTGCTGGTGGTGAACTCTGTCTTCCAGAATTTCTTTCACCGCCCACTTGGAAAGACTTCCCGCTGTTTACCTCCTCCAGGTGTCTTGCTGCCTTTGCTTTTGATTCGTGATGACTGAGGAGGTTCTTGTTCTCCAAGTAGCCATGCAATCCCAGATGAGTCACCTAGTCTCTTACAGTTCCTTCATGTTAAGGTTGCGATGAGCTTCCCTGCCCACTCAGAGGGTCGTTGGAGAGCGCCTGAGAAGCTGTGCCAGGGGGCGGGATCCTGTCTGCAAAAAATGGCCAGTATGGTTCTTCAGCTCGTATCCTTGCCATCTGACTTTGCAGCTCCTCTCAAAGGGTGAAGTCCATTTCTTGAGCCCGTGACTCTGGTTTTGTGGTTTTGTGACTTTCTTTGGCCCGTGAAATGCAGCAAAAGTGATGGCATGCCAGCTCTGAGCCTGAGCCCCCAGAGGCCCTGCATGCTCCTGCTTACTCGCTCGGATCCCTGCCTTCGCTGTGTGATGTGCCTGGGCTGGTCTGCTGGGGGCCGAGAGAGCACGTGAACAGAGATGAGCTGTCCCAGTGGAGATCGTCATAGACCAGCCAATCCCTGACCAACCCAGAAGTTGACTCAACTGCGTGAGTGAGCCCAGCCAAGACCAGAAGAGCCACCAAGCGGAGCCCAGTCCAACTTGCCCACACTTGGAGTCATAAGCAAAATAAGCGGTCACTCTTCGAAGCCACTCAATTTGGGGGTGGTTTGTTATGCAGCAAAAGCTGACTGATGCACTTGGTATTGAGGGACATTGAGTGGCATCAAGGCCAGGCAGTGTGGAAGCCGGAATGGGGCGTTCTGGACCACTCTCGAAGCAGAGCAGGAAAGTGAGATTTCAGAGCAGCTGCAACCCCTCTGCATCCTCAGGGCAGGCCAGGAAGTGCTGAGCAGTTGGGTATCAGATGTCAGGGACCAAAAATTGCATGCAAGCAGAAAAAAAGTCTAAGGTTGTTATTTATAGCAAAAAAAATTAAACAGGGAGGCTCTGTCAGTTTTCTGAATTACTGACAGTTGCAGAAATGTTAATACAAATCTTTATAAGACTGGCCAGATGTTCGATATTAAACAAGCATCTGTTTTGGATAAAAGCCTTTTTATGCCCCCCATGCACTGTCTCTTTCTCTCTCTCCCCTTTTCACCCTCTGTCCCGATCCCATGTTGCTTCAGGGTAATTGCTCAGCTATAGTTTTATTTAGTTTCTGAACGCCAGTGTCCACAGTGTCAAAAATACCCCCCAAAAAATAACCCTGGGAAAGGTTAATAATGGCCTTTCTGGTGTCATATTCTGCACTTTATGCGTTGTGGTAATTATTATCATTAGGGCTGTAAGAATGTCTAGTTATCTTTCTTAATCACATACTATAAAGAAGTGCTTCTGAACACATATCTATTATTTAATCAAAATCTCACAGCTATTGGCATTTGTGCTCCACCAGGGCTGTGTTTATTTTCTGTTTGCAAGGGGGAGCATTGCCACCCAGAAATGAGGGGGTCCTGAGTCCGTACCCACTTTCATCGCTGTCATAGCATGTGACACTTGGTGCTATGAATATCAGAGATGCCAAACACATTCCCTTGCTGCCCGCTCCCCCTTGTGATTGCACTCCAGGAAAAGCATTTTTTTTTGAGTCAGAGTCTCACTCTGTCGCCTAGGCTGAAGTGCAGTGGCATGCTCATGGCCACTGCAGCCTTGACCTGCTGGGCTCAGGTGATCTTTCCACCTCAGCCTTCCAAGTAGCTGGAACCACAGGTGCACGCCACCATGCCCAGCTAATTTTCTTATTTATTGTAGAGATGAGATCTCGCCAAGTTGCCCAGGTTGGTCACAAACCCCTGGGCTCAGGCAATCCTCTCGCCTCGGCCTCTCAAAGTGCTGGGATTACAGGTTTGAGCCACCGTGCCCGGCCTGTTGTGAGCTTTAAAACGTTTACAAGTATCTGGAAGAAGCATTCACCTTATTATGTAAGAT
>CAUYQG010026066.1:0-10187 GCA_963574415.1 Tarsius wallacei
AATAAAAAAACTTTGTGATTGTTAATTTTTCTTATCAAATTAGCCCCTTTCAAATCAAAAAAAAAAAAAGGCTGTGGCTATTGCCTTGCTAAGCTTTGAGCTATGGCCGGGTCTTGTTTCCTGGCTTTGGTCTCCTCCCCCACTTTGGGGAGGTGAATCTCCCTTCCCTAATTTCGTTTTTAAAAAAACTATTTTCTAATCTAAAAAAAAGAATGCTTGTAACGCTGTGATGGTTTCTTAGGAAATGGATTTAAGGGATGGCAAGACTGGAAACAGAATTATATTATATTATATTATACTTCATTGATTCTAGGATTCCTCTCCCTACCCCCACACCCCCAGCATTTCAACATCTCCTAAATTGGGATGTTTCACTATAGCAATTAGACAGTAGTCAAACTGTATTTGTCATGTCTGCTCATGAACATCAAACCTCACAAAATGGGTGTCAGGTTTGGAAGAAAATTCCAGAAATGCTGCATCACCAAAGCCCTTGATGGCATGGATAGAGGACTACACTGTGTGGAAATCCATGGACATCTAAGACTGAGTCAGAAAACCCCGAATCATTGAGAATCAGTCTCTGAATGCTACGTTTTAGGGATACGGCTGCCACGTTAGTGTTTTCTATTTCCCTTTTTATGTGTACATAAGAGTGAAATATGATACAAATCTTCATGAATACACAAGCTACACTTTCAAAGACATGTAAAACAAAAATTCTCAGCGGTAAGAAAGCACTGTTGTTTTTTTGCAACCTTTTTGCTGCTGTTGTTAACGGGACGTAAGAGAATAGTGAGTTTTATAACCGATGGCGTCCGGGAAAAGATAATAATAACAATAGGGAAAAGGAAAAAGCAATTCGACCGGGTGAACTATCGGAGGAGGGCTGAAGACGAAGGGGAGGAAGCCTAGGGTGACTTCCAGGTTTCCGGTCTGGGCAGCAGGGCCGACGAGGCGGCCTACCCGGGGCGATGGGGGAGCGAGGCGGGCAGAGCGCAGGCCAGGCCCCGGAGCCAGGGCTGCGCACACGCGGCCGACCCGCCGCCGCCCCGGCGCCCCCCGCCACGGAGACCCGGCCCCGGCGCGCGGCCGCCGGCAGGGGGCGGGGCTGGCTGGAGCCCCGGGCGCGGGCGGTGGGCGTGTCCGGGCTTCAGGGACTGCCCAGCGATTGGCTGGGGGACACCAAACGTGGCCAATAAACTGCAGAAGCGCCCTCCGGAGCGCGGGCCCGAGTTTCCACCCCGCCCCGTCGCCTAGCGGGACGGAAAGCAAGCTACAGCGGTATTGGTTGGTGAACGATCCTCACAACGACCGCCCCTTCTCCGAGGCGGATAAGAGCAGAGCTGTGATTGGCCAACTTTTAGGGGGACGGGGCGGGCTGGTAGTTGAGCTCGACTTTGCTTCCGCACTTGGCGACCGCCCTGGGAGTGGATTGGGCCGCGTGGCTGTCACGTTACCCGGGAGGCGTGGCCAGCGTTAATAAAGCCGGGGCCGGCGCGGCGGCTGCAGTAGGTTCCACCGCAGCTGGAGCTCCGGGCGGCGAGCGGGAGGTGGCGCTCGACGGTTCCGTCCGCTTCAGCCGCAGCGTCTCCCCGTCTGGTGTCTCGCCGCAGCCTCCGGAGAGGAACGGACCCCCAATCCCTCTGTCAGAAAAATGTGAGTTGACTCTGGTGTGGGGGCTCGGCCCCTCCTGGACAACTCACCCCCGGCGTCCGACTCTGCGGGACGGAAAATGGCGCATTGCAGCAGCTGCAGCGACGCGGGGAGCCGCCGCCGCGCGCCGCCCCCAGGCCAGGCCACCCCCGGGGAGGGGGCAGCACCCCATTCTCGCTCCAGCCGCAGCTCGCATCCCCCGGGCGGGGCAGGGGCGCGGGGGTCCCGCATTCATCGCTCGCTCTCCTCTCGTCCGAGCGGCGCCTTATTCTGGTCTCAGTAGCAGGGAGTCCCGGAGAGGGCGAGGTGGGGATGGATGGAGACAGCCAGGCGGGGGGCTCAGAGGCCTTTCTGGTCACCTGACTAGATCAGTACCTGGCACCCCTGGAAAGACAGTCGGGGGTGCACCTGCCAGTTAGTAATTGTGTTGCCTGCAGTCTCTGGATCTGTGTATGCTCCTCGCCCAGAGTGTGATGTGTATGTAGCCCCCTCATGGCGGTGAGCACGCTCCGGAAACTTACCTGCTAGTTCTCTGGCGCCAGGTGGGCGGCCCTGAAAGACTCAAGGGGCAGTGGTGTGTGATCCCAAGCAGCTGTTTATAACAAAGGCCACCCGTTCAGGAGGCGTTTTCCTGTCTATCATAGAGTTCTAGCCAAGTATTTGAAGGAGAAGTAGGGAGAGCTGAGCATTCTCCGCTCCCTCCAGCACACACAGTTTAGTCTTCAACCGCCTTCACCGTCACCCCCTTCCCAAAATCCTGAGGGAGAACTGTGGCTAGAAAAATGAAGTACTTCCCTGTCAAAACCACAATATGTATAATAGAGATCTTTCTTTCCAGCTACTGCCTGGAGCCCAGGCCTGGTCCTAGATGTATTTGCGTTTCTTCTCTTAGTGCAGAAAAGGGAGAGACTTACTTGTGTTACATAAGGGCTGTAATGCTCTCTGGATATTTCGGTGCTGAGTGTTTCCAACTCCCAAAAAGTAGTAAGTGAAATCAGCCCCCCAAATGCTTCAAAGCCATTTCACTTTTTCCCTTTGATTTCTCTGGTCTTAACTACATATGCATAGTCTGTGCTCTTTGTACAAGCCCTGGGATTTCAGTTGTTTTCGTTTGGGAGAGGAGGATCCTTCCCAGCTGACTGGTTCCAGATAGCATCCATGTGGGATGAACAGAGGAGATGGAGAAAGTGTGGTGGCTAGCAGGGCATCACGAGGTCTCTGACCTTACTCTTGTCATTGGTGCCACCTCCTGGACTGCTTCCAACGCCGGCTGCTACCTGCCACCTACTCATTGAATTTTCTGCCCTCCATCAAGAACTAGATTGCTTAGCTAGCTTAGTAGCCGGATAAAAAGCTTGTGGCGTCCATGGCTTTGTGTCTTTTTTCTCTTTGCCTCCTTTGCACCTTAGAGGGAAATGTGAAAGATTCCTTAAATGGAGATGAGTCAGGTGTAATCTGCTAGCATAACCTCTGTGGGGTTATTCTCCATCTTTTTAGACCAAAAGAAATTCACTTAGTTAAGGAGAAGGAGCTTCTGGGTATTAGTTCTATTGTGATTTCCTCTTTGGTGACTAACAGTTTACTCTTTAGTGCATTTACTTAGACTGCTCCTGTGAAGTGTATTTTGTGAGGTTCTGCTTCTGTTTAAGGCATTCTTATTATCATTTCTCTTCTCCAACGAATTGGAGAGCCCCCACCCCCCCCCCCAGCAGCTGGTGTGTTCCTCTTTGGCAGAGAAGAATACCATGCGTTAGGGCTATACTTCTGGGAATTCTTTAGGAGGTGAATTTAGCTTCTGTATCTGGAGATAAAAAGAGTTTGTCTTGATGATCCCACACTAGGCTATTCCCTTCTAAGGCTAAGGGATGCCTCAGCCTTGAGTAGTACTGAAAGAGAGCAGGTTCCATGGGTAAAGTAGTGTAAACCGAGATCTCTTTGAGAGATAAGGAATTGGAGGAGTTTCCTGAGACTCTGTGCCAAATCTGGAAAAGGACGGGACAGGATGTTTGTAATGCATGTGCATTGAGGATTCTAGAACTTTTGCTTCCCGTTTATGCTCTTGGAACAGTTTCCATAACTAATGTAATTGCTTTGGGCCCCAGATTCTATCTAAGTGAAACCCCCGTTTTCACTGCCAAAAGCAAAGCAGGCAAACCATCCTGACTCACCCCACCTACGTAGATTTGCCTTTGGTGGTTCTCCAAGTTGTCCTTATGGCAACCCTGATTTTCTCATCTTGGGTGAACCATAACCAGTAACTGGATCCTATGGGCAGAGGCTGTCAACTCGCTCTTAATTTTCTTAATGTTATCATTATTATTTTTTAGACACGGGGATCTCTCTCCGCTGCCTAGGCTGGAGTACAGTGGGACAATCATAGCTCACTGCAGCCTCAACCTCCAGGGCCCAAGGGATCCTCCCACCTCAGCCTCTTGAATAGCTAGGGCTGTAGGCATGCACCACCACATCTGACTAGTTTTCAAAATTTTTATGGAGATGGAGTCTTACCCTTGGTCTCAAGTGATCCTCCCTCCTTGGCTTCCCAAAGCACGGAGATTACAGGCGTGAGCCACCGAGCCCCACTTGTTCCTGTTTTTTTCAGTCGAAGTCTCACTCTGTCGCCCAGGCTGGAGGGCAGTGGCATGCTCATGGCCACTGCAGCCTCGACCTGCTGGGCTCCGGCGATCCTTCCACCTGAGCCTTCCAAGTAGCTGGAACCACAGGCGTGTGCCACCATGCTCAGCTAATTTTTTGATTTATTATAGAGACGAGGTCTCATCATGTTGCCAGGCTGGTCTCAAACCTGTGGGCTCAGGCAGTCCTCTCTCCTCTGCCTCCCAAAGTGCTGGGATTGCAGGCATGAACCTCCACACCCGGCCTGCTTGTTCCTTTGATCTTCAAGCTTTGGAGTTCAATCCACAAGCTAGCCCTGAAGGTTTAGTTTTTTAAGTACATTTCTCCTATCCTGGGTTGGGTTCCTCAAACTTGCTTCATGTGAAAGGCTTCTGATAGTCAGGGAAATGCCAGTTAGACCAAGGCTGGCACATTTGTCCCTGTAGCCTTGTGGCAGAGGACATGTTTGAGTTTGGATCAGGGGATATCCCAAACAAGATCTGTGTCTGTCTGTCTGTCTCTTTTTGAGTCAGGGTCTCATTCTGTTGAACAAGCTGGAGTGCAGTGGCACAGTCATGGCTCATTGCAGCCTTGACCTCCTGGATTCGGGCGATCCTCTCGCCTCAGCCTCCTGAGTAGCTGGGATTACAGGCGCCACCACTGTGCCCAGCTAATTTTTTTATTTATTTTTTCTGTAGAGACAAGGTCTTGCTATTTTGCTTAGGTTGGTCTCGAACTCCTGGGCTCAAGCGATCCTCCTGCCTCAGCCTCCTGAGTAGCTGGGACTACAGATGGGTACCATTACACCCTTTTCCTTCCTCATCTTGGTCACCTTGTGGACTCTCTCACTTGTCTCTACAGGTCTGCCCCAGCTCAGCCACCCGCTGAAGGGACAGAAGGGGCTGCCCCAGGTGGGGGTCCCCCTGGCCCTCCTCCTAACATGACCAGTAACAGACGACTGCAGCAGACCCAGGCGCAGGTCGAAGAGGTGGGTAGAGAGATGTTTCTCCAAGAGGGGCCCAGTCGTAGAAGCTTAGAAACAGAAGGGGACACCTTTCTGTTCTCCTCTTTTTTTTTGAATAGGAGACTTACTCTGTCACCCAGGTGGAGTGCAGTGGCACATCACAGCCACCACAGCCTTGATATGCTGGGCTCAGGCAATCCTTTCCCTTTAGCCTTCCAAGGAGCTGGAACCACAGGTGTATGCCACCACGTCCAGGTGATTTTATTTGCTATAGAGATGAGGTCTTGCCAAGTTGCCCAGACTGGTCTCAAACCACTGGGCTCAGGCATTCCTCTCGCCTCCACCTCCCAAAGTGCTGGGATTACTTACAGGCATGAGCCACCATGCCTGGCTCTGTTCTCCTCTCCTTTGTAGGGCAGTAGTGGAAGGCTCAGGGATGCAAAGCAGCCCTTAGGGCTACAGGGCCCAGCCAAGGGATTTCCAGGCGGCTGCTCTTTCCTGTCTCTGGCGGGGAGCTTAGCAGCTTTGTTTTTGTGCCCTCCTCAGGTGGTGGACATCATGCGTGTGAATGTGGACAAGGTCCTGGAAAGGGACCAGAAGCTCTCAGAGCTGGATGACCGAGCTGATGCCTTGCAGGCGGGAGCGTCACAATTTGAGAGCAGTGCTGCCAAGCTAAAGAGGAAGTATTGGTGGAAAAACTGCAAGGTGAATTTTCTTGTCCCCTCCTCCTCCTTTTGCTGGGCCTCCACTCGTAGAAGGCAAGAAAACCCTTCTTCAATTCTTTCCTGCACCGAGCTTGGGAGGAAATCTGGAAAGCCACTCGCTTGAGCCACATTACCTGAGTTGGCCACCAGGGTAGACTAGAGTATTCGGAACTACTGATGGGAAGGTGACACCCGGAGGAGTTTAGAGCAGTTAGTTGAGGAGCTTTTCCCTGAAGGAGCTGCCTGCAAGAATTCCTGCCTGTCCCTTCCTCAGACACGTTCAACATTAATGCAGTGGCTCAGGTATAGACATCTAAATACCTGCCACTTTTGGAAACGAGCTTAGCGCCTCACAGTGAGAGCTGGACCAGCTGAGTAAACATTCAAATCTGTGCCTCTGTTGGAATTTCTTTTCTTTTTTTTTTTTTTTTTTTTGAGTTGGAGTCTCACTCCGTCACGCAGGCTGGAGGGCAGCGGCACGCTCACAGCCACAGCCACCCCAGCGTCAACCTGCTGGGCTTCAGCGATCCTTCTGCATCAGCCTTCCAAGAAGCTGGAACCGTAGGCGCATACTACCACGCCCAGCTAATTTTTGACTTATTATAGAGACGAGGTCTTGCAAAGTTGCCCGGGCTGTTCTTGAACCCCTGGACTCAGGCAATCCTCTTGCCTCAGCCTCCCAAAGTGCTGGGATTACAGACTTGAGCCACAGCGCCTAGCCTCAGAGCTTTTTTTTTTTTTTGATTTGGAGTCTCACTCCATTGCCCAGTCTGGAGTGCAGTGGCATGCTGGCTCATGGCCACTCCAGGGTCAACCTGTTGGGCTCCGGTGATGATCCTTCCGCCTCAGCCTTCCAAGTAGCCAGAACTATAGGCATGCTACCATGCCCAGCTAATTTTTTATTTGTTGTAGAAGCAAAGTCTTACCAAGTTGCCTGGGCTGGTCTCAAACCTGCGGGCTCAGGCAATCCACTCACCTCGGCCTTCCAAAGTGCTGGGATGACAGGCTAAGCCACCGAGCCCAGCCTGGAATTTCTTTTAAAGGCCCAAGGCAACAGGAACTAAGCATAGAGGAGGCGGCAGCAGGCCCTGCCATGTGTCTGAGAAGCTGCAGACTGGTCCTGGGGTCATGATCCCATGGGAAGCAGGAGGACGGGGCCTCCCCAGAGGTCTTTGGGTCTCCTGGTGGGGGGTGGTTTCTTCTGCTGTCCCCAGGATGGAGGAAGGTCTGTTCCCGCTGGAGTTGGGGCTGCCCCCCAAATCCAAGGGCTCTTCTGTTCCTGTTTCCTCAGATGATGATCATGCTGGGAGCTATCTGCGCCATCATCGTGGTAGTCATTGTAAGTAAGTATCGCTGAGGTGGCTGGTGGGGTGCAGAGGTGGGAAGGTCCCGGAGTCTCCTCCCAGCCTTGCCTGCCCGCCTGCCTGCCTGCCTGGGGAGTGGGGCTGCTCTGACCGAGGTATGGAGACTGCTGCTGTGGGGTCGTCACCTGGTGGGGGAGGGCGGGGGGCAAGACGAGGCACTTCCTGGAGGGACAGGCCTTCCCCCGAGTGCGTTGCAGGGAGACGGCCCCTCCTGTTCTGAGGAAGTGGGGCTGTGCTGTCTGTCACTGGCTTGGGTCAGAGGGCGACGTGGGGATGGAGCACTTGCAACGGAAGGACCCGAGTGTCTTGTAACGTGCTGTAACTTGCCCTCTTGTTTTCTCCTGTCTCTCTCTCTTTTCCGTCTGGGACTTCCTGATTCCTGTGTCCAGTCTACTTTTTTACTTGAGAATGTGCCACCCCTCCCGTTCTCCATTGCCCCTGAGCTCATGTCCTTCTCCCTGTTTGCTGTCTCCATGAACACCCCATCTGCCTCTCTCCATCCAGCCCAGGCACCTCTGTCATCCATGCCTCCTTTTGGTTGCATTCATTTGCACCATGTCCCTCAACACTAGAAATGCTGCTCGTGGCGCAGTCTTGAAGTCACCACCTGAAGAGCAACAACTGGCACATCCTCCCTGTCCCCTTCATGTGTCCTCTCAAGTTCCCCCAAAGCATGAAAGTTTGGAGGCCAAGGGAAGGGGCCGGGGAGTGGCTGAAGGAGCTGCCCAGACGGGAGCAGGAGACGGGCATCTGTGCCCACTGTCTCCTAGAAAGGCCTGGCTGCTGGCCGGAGACCGCGAACAGCCGGGAGAGTGGCAGCTCATTCAGTGCCGGCCGGGTTGCCGGGAGTGCTTCTCCTGGGCCGGGCCTGAGAGGGTCCTGGGGATGGACAAAGTCCAAAGTCCGGGTGCAGCGCCCTTCTAGAAAGCAAAACCTATTTTTTGCAGTTATTGCTCATCTGTTAGCCCAAGGTCTTTGGGGATCTTACAACTTTTTACCTTGTTCTCCAGACAGACAGTATTTGGGGAATCGGTACTTTTGATTGTGAAAACACAGGTACTCTCATTTCTACCCGAGAAGCGGTCCCTGTGCTGCTGGAGAAGGAGCTGTCCTCTCTTCACATCTTCTGCATGGTCACGAGGGTGCCAGATCGTTTCCTCTGCCCATTAGTTTTGTGAGGCTGAGTCATTTCACGTAGCTCTCAGTTACGGTTGGGCAACGGGAGAGGATGCCTGTCGGTTACAGGGAAAGGGAAGCAGCGAGTCAAGGGCCTGATTTGAAGTGAGCTTGGAGGAAGCCACGTCTGGCTCTCCCATTAAGGAGGGTCCTGTTCTCCCTCCCCCTTGATACGAATGTGAGGCCTGGCCGAGACCGACCGGCTCCATCCTGGGGGAGGCGTGCCAGTCTGTGATGGGTGTGCTCGTGTGCTGTGCTCGCACGGGGCCCTTTCATCCAGAGCCACCTCTCTGTTCCTGCAGTCTGTTCCCCTTGGAACTGCCTTTGCCCCCTGAGTTCTGCGTTGCTTCCTTTCTCCACCCCGCCATCCCTTGCATGGTTTTTGCGTGCAGACAGTGGCACTAGGTGCCTCTCAGCCCATTGGGGGCGTTGCTGAGCTTCAGGATAGCGTGTGACACGGGCGAGCCCCAGTGCCAGGGAGGAGGGCAGGCCGGGACCAAGGGGCAGGCCCACAGCCCTTGATTCCTCCCGTCCTCCGGTCCGCACGCAGGAAGAGGCAGAGGCAGGCAGGCCGGGCCCTTCCACGCAGCAGCATTTCATCATGCACAGCCACCCTCCCTTCCCCTTGCCCTTGCTTTCCACGTTCCCTCCGTCCTGCCCCAGGGCAGGCCTGAAGAGCTGGAAGGAAGCAGTCAGTGTACCCTCCCAACGGTCCCCCTGAAGGTCTGCACTCTCCTCTGGGCTCCTCCTTGCCTAATGCAGGGGGCCACCGCTGGAGAAGAACCGCCACTGTCCTCGTGTCCCAAGCCTGGAGCAGACCTGCCCTCTTGGCCTGCCCAGCCCTATCAGGGGAGCTAGTTCCGGGGTTTCTGTCCCGCCGAGGCTCGCCAGACGTGGGTTGTTCTTTTGGGGGTGTCGTCCCTCCTACCTTCTTCCCACCCCACCCCGCCCCCTCTTCTGTGTCCTTGCTGCCCCCCACCGCCCATGTGCATGAGCAGACCTGCAGCTAGACCCGGGCTCTGCAGTCAGATGAGCTGAGCTTCCCACATCCCCTCTTCGGTTTGCCCTGAGATGATGTGGGGTTTCCACTGTGTGTCTGTCATCGCCTCTGTGTCTTTTTTTCCTCACCCCAATCTCATACTTGTGTAGAGTAATAACAACAGTTGTACTTCCACCAAAGGCATGTGGCATATCTACCGATTTCATGTATTCTCCACAAAGGCAAAAAATATAAATTCCTACCACTAAACTGGCTTGGTTGTTGTTTGGGTTGGAGTAACTGAGGGGGGGGAGGGGACTGCTCTTTCTTCCTGTCGTCTGCTGTCGCTTTGGGCTGGCAAGCCTGGCTCGCGTGTGCCGTGTGGAGCCTGGCGCTCTGTGTCGGCAGAGGAAGTGGTCTCCCAGTGTTTACGCTGAAGCAGCCCGACTCGCAGGTGCTAGTGAGAGGAAGTGACGACGGGAAGTTGAGTGGGCATCTCACACTGGCAGGCACCCACTGGCGGGTTCCTTGGGCCTCTCCGTCTGCCCCCTTCCTAGGTCTTTGGGTGCCTGTCCCGGCCCAAGGGACGTGCCCAGGTGAGGCCTCCAGCAAACACCCCCTTTTCCCTACCATCCTCACGTGCAGTTTTCTCATGCTGAGTTCCACCACGACCAGTACTGACCAGGCACACTTTAGAAATGAATACAAGGGGAAATCTCTCCCCAGCAGTC
>CAUYQG010026068.1:0-10402 GCA_963574415.1 Tarsius wallacei
GATCCTTCTTTTCCTTTAATTCTTGGTTTGTTTGTTTGTTTGTTTGTTTAGTTGGAGTCTCATTCTTGCCACCCAGGCAGGGGTGCAGTGGCACGATCATGGCCACCCCAGCATCGACCTGCTGGGCTCTGGCGATCCTTCTGCCTTAACCTTCTAAGTAGCCAGAACTACAGATGCACACCACCACGCCCGGCTAGATTTTGTGATTTATTGTAGAGATGAGGTCTCACCAAGTTGCCTAGGCTGGTCTCGAACCCCCGGGCTCAGGCCATCCTCTTGTCTCAGCCTCCCAAAATGCTGGAGCCACCGTGCCCAGCCTCCTTTAATTCTTAAGCATTTTAAGTCCTTGTCTGCTTATTCTGATACTTCTGTCAATTCTCAGTCTGTTTTCCTATAGATCTCAAGGTCCTGCTTCTTTGTTTGTCTAATAATTTTTAACATTTATGCTAAAGATTTGTGAATGCTACTTTATTATTTATTTTGGGATTCTGGATTTTATGTTTCTTCAGAGAGCTTTGTTCAGGCAGGTGGATTTTTTTTTTCAGGGGAAGTTTTAAAAATTGGCATATTAACTCAATTGTTTTGAGGCTTGTTTTGACATGTTGTGTACATGGGTCAAGAAGACACTTTACTCTGGGGTTTGAATAGCCATACTCCTAAACTATTAACTGGAGTGTTTAGTGAGGTCTCTCCCATCTGGCTGGTTAGTTCCAACATCTCCCAGCACAGTGTGATCTCTAGAATTTCCATTCAGCCGGCCAGGTCGTGCAGAGTCTCTCCCTGTGAATCTATAGCTTATATTTTGCCAAAGATGTAGGGATCCTTACGCAGATCTTTGGTGCTGCTTCTCTGTGCAGCTCCTTCCCTGGTACCCTGGGCTAGCAATGACGGAGCTCGACAGTTCAAAAATCCAATGTCCGTATCTTCAACTCATAAGATTGCAGTGTTCTATATGGTTTCCATGTCCCTGCACATGGATCAGAGCCTCCACACAGAAACTCGGGGAAATTATAAGGTTCAATTTTTGTGTTTTCCTTCTCTAACAGATACAGTTCTGTACTACCTGCTATCCAACACATGAAAACAGTTTTTTAAAAAATGTATTTTGTCCAGTTTTATATGGTTCATAATCTTCTACCAGTTATTCCATTTTGGCCAGAAGAGGAGTGACAGTTTTTTGATTTGGAGTCTCACTCTTGTCGCCCAGGCTGGAGTACAGTAGCATGTTCACAGCCACCACAGCCTCAACCTGCTGGGCTCAGGCAGTCCTTCTACCTCAGTCTTCCAAGTAGCTGGAACTACAGATGCACACCACCACGCCCAGGTACTTTTTGTGATTTATTGTACAGACGAGGTCTCACCAAGTTGCCCAGGCTGGTCTTGAAGCCCTGGGCTCAGGCAATCCTTTCGCCTCGGTCTCCCAAGGTGCTAGGATTATAAGCTGAGCTCAACAATTTTTAATAATGAATTAATTATATATTTATAAATAATTGATATAAAACTAATACAACTTACCAAAACTGAAAGATGATATAGAAAATTACTATATAGCTGGGTGTGGTGGGTCATGCCTGTAATCCCAGCACTTTGGGAGGCCGAGGTGAGAGGATTGCCTGAGCCCATGGGTTCGACACCAGCCTGGGAAACTTGGTGAGATCTCATCTCTACAATAAATCAGAAAATTAGCTGGGCGTGATAGCACGTGCCTGTAGTTCCAGCTACTTGGAAGCCTGAGGCAGAAGGACTGCTTGAGCCCAGCAGGTCGAAGCTGCAGTGACAGTGAATGTGCCACTGCACTCCACTCCGGGTGACAGAGTGAGACTCTGACTCAGAAAAAAAAAAGGTTGGGCGTGATGGCTCAAGCCTTTAATCCCAGCACTTTGGGAGGCCAAAGCGGGAGAATTGCCTGAGCTCAGGGGTTCGAGACCAACCTGGGCAACTTGGTGAGACCTCATCTCTACAATAAATCAAAAAATTAGCCAAGCATGGTGGTGCGTGCCTGTAGTTCCAGCTACTTGGAAGGCTGAGGTGGGAGGATCATCTAAGTCCAACAGGTCAAGGCTGCGGTGACTGTCAGCATGCTACTGCACTCCAACCTGGGTGACAGAATGAGACTCCAACTCAAAAAAAAAAATTTGTGGTTCTAAGACCAAGATCACATTATGAGAGGTAACTAAATAACAAAGTGGTTTTGAAAAGAATTTAGGCCAGTTCTTTTCAAACTTCACTCTTCCTAAGAATCACCTGCAGATGAGTAACAGATTCCTGGACTCTACTTCCTAAGCTTCTGGTTCATGAGTGACATCAGAGATTTGTACCCTATGGGTGCTGATATTCTGCTCCAGGAATCACCCTTGGAATAGACCTGGCTGAGAAGGTGAGCAGGACAGTGTAAGAATAGGGACCAATTCTGAACATTTTCTTCCTGGTATTTTGCCTTTTTCAGCTGCGAGGATGAGCCTAGACTTTCCTTCTTTCCTTCCTTCCTTCCTTCCCTCCTTCCTTCCTTCCTTCCTTCCTTCCTCCCTTCCTCCCTCCCTCCTTCCTTCCTTCATTCCTTCCTTCCTTCCTATTTCAATTCAATTCAGTTTCACTCAAGGAATATTTTTGAGCACCTTCTTGATTTCAAACACAGTACCACACACTGTGAATGAAATTTAATCTTCAGGCCTTGAAAGAAAGAGATGCTAAGAGCATCCATATTGTTCTAAACTAGGGTTTCAAACAAATAAACAAATTGTAATTTTAGTATAAGAGAAGGAAAAAAATTAGATATAATCTAAAACAATTTTGTTTATGGATAAAGAAACCTTCCAAAATTAATACCATCTCCAAATTCACACAGCTAATTGTGAACTTGGCCTGGGTTCTAATTACATATTTTTGTAAACAACTCAGAACCAATTTCTGTGCTGGGTTTAAAAAAAAAAACATTCAGGGAAATATTGCTGATATTTATCTTTTCCTTTGCATTCCCACATTTACCAGCTCTTAATAGCATGTATGAATTGTCACGTTTGTTTCCGGTTGTTCGAGTTGTCAGGTCTCTACTGCCTCTACGTCATCCTGTACCTGGGGGCCAGAATAGTCTTAAATTATTTTTTCCTCCCATGTTCATGTTAGATTGCACTTTTTTCTGCATACAATTGAAACTTTTTCGTCTAGCTCTCAAAGACTTCTACTATCTGCTTATGCTTTCCAGTCTTCACTGTTTCACTATTTTTCTTATCATTCCCCAAGATGAACCCACTACTCCAGGCCCGCCATTCTCGCGCACACACCAAACCATGTGAATTCCTAACCTTCACTGATGTGGATTTGCCTATTTAGAGTGTCCTCTCTTTCCCTCCATTTAAAGAGGAAATCAGAATAGGGTGTTGGTTTAGAGCTTGGGTTCTAATAAAATCAAATCATGATGAAATCTCAGCTCTTGCCCTTAAACTACGTATTTAACTTTTTCAGATTTAAAAAAAATTATTATTTGGCTTTCTCCTATAGGAAATGGGACAATAGCAGCAACTTACTATAGGTTTGTGGTGGAGATTAAATAAGACAATGTATACCAAGGACTTCACCTGGCACCTGACATGCAGTGAACACAATGAATGTCGGCAATTATTTTCTTTTATTCAAATACTACTAAGCATTCACACTTCTCTCACACTGTCTAAATTGCTTTTTCCAAACTCTCTTAAATTCATAATCTCATTAATACCGTATAGCTACTAATGGTTATTTTTCTTCTTGTTCAGAAAATATTTTAAAAGTTTTTCACACTTTTTCTCCTAACTGGACAGCAAGTAATTTGATGCTAGAGTCAAGAATCCAAATCCTTCTCATGACATTCACTGCTAGAGCCCTGGTCCAAGCCACCATCACCTCTCACTGATTGCAATTGTAGCTTCTAACCTATTCCCTCCCCTTCACTAGTGATTCCTCAACACACCAGCCAAAATAATCTTCGACCGTAAACAGCTAATCTTACTTCTCTGGTCACAACCTTCTGATGGCTTCTCACCTCACTAAGAGTGAAGACAAAGTCAAGACAATCCCCTGTACCTGTGGTCTCCTTACTCCTTACTCCTTACTCCTGTGGTCTCTGTCTCCTATTATTCTCTCTTCCAGGCTTGCCTGACTATTTCTGAAACACACCAGGCAGCTGCCCTCCCAGAGCCGCTTCTCATGTTGCTTTTTCTGCCTGGAGTACTGTTCCTCTAGATGTTTACACGGCTTCTTTTCTCATCGCTCAGGTCTTTGCTCAAATGCCACCTTTCCAGTGGGGCTCACTCTGGTCATCTAATTTAAAACTACAGCCCCATGCATAGTTTCTATCTTCTTGTCCTTAGTATTTATCAACATGGAGCACACTATATGCTTTTTATATATTTTATTGCCTGTCACCTTATGGTATGTGTTTATACACGTTTTTTACCGCTATGAAACATAAGGGAATCAAATATTTGATGAATGTTTTGTAATACTTAAAAAAGTTCTTACATTCTTAACCACAGGTCTAGAAATCCTGCAGATCACCACACCTGCAGTAAAAAAAAAAAAAAGAAGAAGAAAAGAAAAAAATATTGTAGATACTTACTCATCATGGTTGTAGTAACTGTACATCAATCCAGACTGAATTTTCTTACTTCTTTAACCCTGTTCTCACTTGGCTCCTTTTCATTTCCCATGTATACATTGAGTGCTTAACTATTCTCATGTATATTGATATTACTTTTATTTGATCTTCAAAATATTAACAGGAGATTTTGAGGTTGTTCTATGGATAATATAGGGCAGGAAATGTACCTAAAAATATTCCTCAACTTTACATAGTCCTTATTGTCCATATTATATTTATGGCGCCTGACTGTTGTCCATCTCACATTGTTCTCTGTTTCAATCTTCTATGTCATACTTTAAAAACATTATACACTAATTTATGAAAAGGAAGCATTTATATATTAAGATAGAATTAGGTACACAGTAAGAGCTCAATAAATATGAGCTGACTCAATCAGAGACTGGCATAATATCATACATCTAATATATTTTTTATTTTAGTTAGAGCAATAGGTCTGTGGCCATAGGGACAGAGTCACTCATTTATATACTCCTTTCCTACTAACGCCTTTAAAAATAAATACCACTCAATTTCATGCATAAGACTATATGTATATATATACATATATATATATATACACACACACACATATATGCAAGAATATTACACATATTTATGTTATTAGAATTCACTCAATATAGCAAAGTGGCCTTTACTGGGTTGGGGATGAAATAGTACTTTCTATTTTTATTTATATTTGTTTATTTATTTTGACTTGGAATCACACTCTGTCACCCAGGCTGGAGTGCAGTGGCATGCTCACGGCTACTGCAGCCTTGACCTGCTAGGCTCAGGCAATCCTTCCACCTGTCTTCCAAGTAGCCAGAACTACAGGTACGTGTTACCACCCCAGCTAATTTTTACAAAATTTATTGTAGAGACGAGGTCTCACCAAGTTGCCCAGGCTGGCCTCAAACCTGCAGACTCAGGCAATCCTCTCATTTCGGCCTCCCAAGGTGCTGGGATTATAGGCTTGAGCCACTGCACCTGGCCGAAATAGTACTTTTTAAGTAAGTATCTGTAATATTTTTCTTTGTTTAGAAACTCAAAACAGAAATATCAATTAAGGATAATATTTGACATATAGAATTAATAAACTATAGAGTCAAGCTTTATCTTGATTCTTGTGCGTGTGTGTGTGTTAGAGTCTCACTCTTGTTGTCCAGGCTGGAGTGCAGTGGCACCGCAGCCTTAACCTGCTGGGGTTCAGGCGTTCCTTCCGCCTCAGTCTTCCAAGTAGCTGGAACTACAGACGCAGGCCACCATGCCCAGTTAGTTTTTTTTTCTTTTTTTTTGGTGATTTATTGTAGAGATGAGGTCTCATCAAGTTGCCTAGGCTGGTCTCAAAACCCCTGGACTCAGGCAATTCTCTTGCCTCAGCCTCTCAAAGTTCTGGGATTACAGACTGAACCATTGTGCCTGGCCTATCTTTATTTTTAAAAAGCCATTCAGAGAGATAAGCATTCATGTCTAAGAATTTAGAGGACATGAGTTGGATGCGGTGGCACACCTGTAGATCCAGTATGACAGAAAGGGGTTAAAAACAGTTAAAATTATTCTTTTTAAAAATCAGCATGCAAGCTCCCAAACCTGCTAGACATGGGGCTTGAGAAAACCAAATAGCCAAACATTGCTTTCCTGGAAATGTAAGATAGTAATCCATTCACAGCCTTACCTCCACCATCCTCTCTTTGTGAAGTTATTGGTTTACAACCCCTGCTTGTCGTGTATACCCTGGAGACAATTTGTTCTTTGAAAATCTGGTTTTAGCCAGGCTCGAAGGCACAGCCTATAGTCCCGCGCCTTGGGAGGCTGAGGTGAGTGGATTGCCTGAGCCCCAAGGTTCGAGACCCGCCTGGGCAACTTGGCGAGACCTCATCTCTATAATAAATCAAAAAAATTAGCCGAGCGTGGTAGCGCACGCCTGTAGTTCCAGCTACTTGGAAGGCTGAGAGGGAAGTATCACCTGAGCCCAGCAGGTTGAGGCTGTGGTGGCCAGTAGTGGCACTCCAGTCTGGGCGACAGAGTGAGACTCCAACTCAAAAAAAAAAAATCTGGTTTTGCTAAACACCACCTTGCAAATTACCCCCCCACCAAAAAAAAGTATAGCCATACAACTCAATCCCCTCCCTAACCTAAACTAACAGATAAAACCCCTCTTCTCTTTCTCTAGGTTGCTCAGCTTTGGAGCATTAGCCCTCTGAGTTGTGCTGGTGCCAATAAGCCACTATTTCCTAAGATAGCCTTGGTGTCACGATTTCCCTGTTTTCCCACAACATTTCTTGGTGCATTGGCTGAGAAAGGTGGAGTTCGGAGATGGTGTGTTCCACCTCCTTTGTCGTCGGGGTACGACCTCCAGGGCCAATGGGAGAGGTAATTTCTTCTGATGCTCAATGGACCTTTTGATCCTTAAGAGGGAGGCCCCTCCTGGTGCACTGAGGCTTGGACCCCGAACACACAGCAAGGACCCAAAGAGGCGAGGAACTGGCATGAGGATGACCACCCGATGGAAAGAATAGGATGACCACTCAATGAAAAGGGTAGGCACAAGAGCCTTTGCATAGACCTGCCAATAGATGGCAGAAGGGGAGCTTGAACCCGTAGACTCCTAGGATTAGGGTGGAACGTTGAAGAATGTGCTGTGTGATTGCATGTGAATAAGATGGACAGTGGAAGGGACTCGCATAGGGTTGGTCCGGGTTGGGGGTTTGTACCAACCTGCCAATTACTAAGAGTTGTCTAAAATATCTCCACGAAGAGTAAGGCTGGAGGAGAATGAAACAGATGTTTCCCATACCCCTCATTCTCTTATTTGTGTGTGTCTGCTGTCTTGGAATTTGCTAAACAGCTGGTTGGATTATTATGCTTTGTTTAATGGGATGTGTCATATTTTAAAAACTTGATTAGTGTGTTTCTTTATGTCATTTTATGTTTTCCTAAGTGTTGCCATCTCCCTTTATTTGTGTAGTGTTTCTCCCAACCCATCAACACTGTTAAAATTCCTGTCTTTTGTTGTCAAGGATGTGCAAAAGTTGCCTGCTGTGTATGTGAAATGCTACTGGTTATCTTGAATTCCTTGAATTTCTAAGGTCCACACCCTTTCCCTTCCATAGCCTGCATTCTCCTTCATGGATTCTGAAGGAGTTCATTCTAATTCGCCTGTAAAGAAACATAAAAATCTGTCTTATATGCTACTTAGCCTTTTGCTAACTCAGAGCAAGTTGATACTAACTTTGGAGAAAATAATTTTGTAATCTTTCTTTGGCAACTAAGGGACTGAATAGACTGGTCTTGTTTTCAAATGCTAGAAGCCAGGTTAGTTGAAAGTTAAGTCTGTTTCTAAAGGTTTAGGCCTTGCCTAAGATGGTAACCAACTGCTTGTCCCTGTAAAACTGTTGGGAAGTCTCTTAGAGGTATGTAATATATGCTAAGTCCCTACTTTAAAATATAGTGCTAGATAACACTACTGCTTATTTATTTATTTATTTATTGGTTATGCTTGACTAGCACACCTATTACAAACTGGTAAAGCTTTAAATGCTGAATACTTTGCAGGACATAATAAGGCATGGAACTGGCCATTCCCACTTGATTAAGTCACCTTGTTAAGCTCGGTCTTTCTGAGGGACAGGCAAAATACTAGGCACACTCTGAGGTGCATAGAGTGAGACCTGGTTACTCTCACCTAATTGTCCACATCTTAACAATTAAGACTACTATTTAGTAATTCATAAGGGTTTTTGACAATTTTGCCTGTCCATAATTATAAATAAGTAGATCATCTCACATCTACATGGTCTGTTCACTCTAAAAGGGTTTTGTACCAGACCATTTTGTAGGCATCATTGGAAAGTCCTGCAGCAGAGGAAAGCTTCAGGGAGGGCTGAGGATACTCAGTTTGGAAGAAGCCATCAGTGTCCCAGGGATACCTGTCATTGCTGTTTATAGGTTTATTTATTTATTTTAGAATTCTCCTTTGAGGAATAAATTGCAAGTGTTCAAAGACAAAATTCTGGGTTATGTTTCAAAATTTTCCTGTTCAGAATGCAGCACAAAAATGTTCAAAGGCAAATCTGGGTTTTCAAGGAACGTGAACAAGAAAATTTGCAATAATCTGTACCCTCAGGCATTCCAATGGGACAGATTTTAAATAATTGGAGCAAATTAGAATTTTGCGGTTTGAAAAAAATGAAATTAATGCATTATTAAAATCAAATTTGGACTCACCTCAAGTTAACAGATAATGAGGTTTGAAAAGAAGCAAGACTTTGCTTTAATGCCATTTGGCAAATAAATTCACTTTGTAGACAAGAAGGAAAATGGTCAAAAATTTCACATGTAAAGGTATTTTTAAAACTTATTTCACTACTCTGCAAACAAGATTATATCCTATGAGATATTGAATACCCAACTCCAGAGGCTTGACTCAGGGCTATGAATTCCAAACTCCCAATTACAGAAAACTGAAGTTCTTAACAACTGAGACATAAAGGAAAAAAGAAAAGAGCTCCAGAATGAGCACCAGCAAGACAAAAAGTAGACAAACCTATCGGCAGTTGCCACTAATGGCAAAGTTCCAGTCATCCCAAAAGAGACCGGTAAGAATAGACCTGCTAAGGGGGATGGTATCAGTTGCTATGAATGTGGTCAGTCTGGGCACTTGAAGCCTGATTGTTCTCGATAGCCTAAGCCCCCAGGACCTTATCCAACATGCGAACTAAAAGACCACTGGAAGAACCAGTGTGGCCTCTCCTGAAGGGGGGGGGGCAGGGACACCTAACTTGGTAATGATGGCCACTGACTGAAGGGGCCTGGAGGCCACAGCCCAGCCCAGTGCTCTGTTTTCCATCACCCCAGAGAACCCTTGGGTCTGTATGGATGTGGCTGGGGTCCAAATTAATTTCTTAATTAATACTGAGGCTAAGTTTTTAACCCTTGTGCTCATACTGAACCTCTTTCTCCTGATACCTGCTCTCTAGTGGGAGTTAAAAGTGTTCCAAGAGTTAAATGATTCACCTAACCTCTAATCAGAAGCTACTAAAAGGTTAATTCAAATTATGACTGTAAAGGTTTCTCTATAAAAAGGTAAAAAGAAGGAAAGCAAAAAGCAAAGGAAAGATATAAAAAGATTGTTGGTGTACAAATGTGGTTTTGGTAAGAAAAAAAAGGAGTTCAGAAAAAAATAATTTTATCCAAGAAAGGATCTTATATGGTAAATTTCTGTCCTATAATGGAGTAAATAGTTATCTAAAAATAAAAAAGTATAGGACAAAAATAGAAGGTTCAAACATGTCAAAAATGGTATAAACATGTCAAAGATGGTATGTGGAAGGGTTATGGAAAAAATGTATAAGAAAAATTCTATAAACAATCTAGACATAATAAAGTTTTTTCTAGGTGCAAGTCTTCAAACGTTTTCGGATTCCTCTTCAAATTTTATATAAAATTCACTTGAGTGCCTGGTTCAAATTGTAGTTTAGAGCAATCTATTAGGCTGCCATTATAGTCCAGAAATACATTAAAAATTCCAAACACTGGTACTTATAATAAAGCCACAGAAATTTTACCATTTAAGTTATGCAGGTAACCTCAGGCCTTGTAGCCTTTGTACAAAAAGGTGATTAGCCACCACCTAAAATTGTCAAAATGTATGCCTGGCTTCACTTAATTGTTCTACTTCTTAAAAAAGGAGAGGTTTTCCTCATTTATTCCTTTTATGAAGCCAGAATCCAGCAATTTCATGCCCACACAACAGTCTTGCAAGAATTCCAGCCAGTGCCTGCA